>BSBK01006885.1:1002500-1075000 GCA_027943335.1 Chamaecyparis obtusa
TCTCATCTCCTCATCATTTTCTCAAGATCTTCAATGTTTTTTTCAAGTAAACTCAAGTCAAATCTAGTCAACCATGGTCAGACTTGGTCAATAGGACCTCCTACTTGCTCCGAATTACTTTTGTAGCTTCTTAAATCTAGTCTAATTGCTTCTACTATGCAACCTCTTATTGTCAATCGTCCTTCTGATATGTCATCTTTTGATTTTGCTCCCGAGGGGGCAAGATGATTGCATCATTTGAATCTTGTCGAATCAGTCTCATATCAATCTGACCTAAATCAAAGTCCTCACCGCTTGGGGCATCTCATCTCTAGGGGCATCTTCGTGCCTCACATCTGGTCATCTTGTCATCAATCTTTTAGGTATCTGAGAAATCTAACTTGGATCCTCGGGAACCAAGCTTCATTTTGGAGATGGTTCTCAAAATCTCATTAGGTATTGGGGCAATCTAACCCTAATTCCTGAAATTCAAGCTTTGTTTTGGAGATGGCTCTCAAAATCTCTTTTAGATCGTTATCTGGGCAATCTAACCCGGGTCTCGGAGGGCTAAGCTTCGTATTAGGGAAATCTAACCTTGATTCTGGAGATTAGTCCTAATTCTACATCTTTCATCATTTGATCAACAAGCATTGGGACAATCTAACCCCGATTCCAGTTTTCTCTCAAGTTGTCATTATATCATTGTCTTCGCAATCTAACTTAGACATCGGAGAATCATGCCTTGTTCTGTAGGTGGTTCTGCAATTTGATCTATTTCGATGTCTTGGCAATCTAACCTTGATTTCTGAGGATTAAGCTCCATTCTGGGGATAATCTTGAAACCTCATCTGTCACATCATACTATTCTTTAAATCAACGCATTGCTCACACATCAATTCAAAGAGGGGCAAATGTAATACCCCAAAATTGACACCTTATAATTTCAATCAATTTTGGTGCATTTTCTTCAATTTTACATCATTAAAGTCCTATTTTACTAGGCAATTTTCTCTCTCCTACCTGACTTTATTTGACTTATGTCAATTGCAAAAACCCTAAATTGCATTAATCTTACACTATAATTAATTCCTAAGTATTCGACTTTATTAGCTAAATAATCCCTATGATAAATTGATTTAATTCTAAAGTCCTAAGTGCTTTAAATTAAATTAAAACCACCCCCTTTGGCTAATACACATAAAAGGAATTAATATTACTGGGTTATTTGAATGGATTATCTTATTTGGATTTAATAATTCAAAATATTTGAAGGATCACCCATATTTCTTTCAAGTTCTTAGCTTAATTTGCATCTCCATCTTAGATTAGTTGCAATTTGATTATCTTCATAGCTTTGAAAATCCTCCGTTTTAGTTTGGTCTAATGGTTGTTGGCTCTCCAATCTGAGAGTAATTCAAACACCCCAACTAACTAGGAGGCAATAGGTCGAATCGATAGATATTGTGAATTGAGTAATCCATACTCACCTTCGTAATTTCGATGATCGAGCAATGACTATGTTGTGTATATGGCTGGATTAGAGGTCCACGTTCAGCTATAGACAACTATTGATTTTCACTCTTCTAAAGTGAGCTTTGTGAGAAGCCAACCTTGTTAAAGGTTTACAATATACACTATTAGTTGTGATCTTGTTAAAGGATTTAATCACCTTGTTAAGAGTGGCCTGGTTAGAGGGCTTAAGAACATTTCATCAGAATGTCACCTTGATTCAAGGGTTTATACAATGATTGTTAGGTCAACCTTGATTAAAGGATTTAGACTGATACAATGGTTAGAAAGTAACAGTAGGTTCTGATCTGAAATATACAACTCACTTTGCAAATATAGATCCACTTCGCTCATATACTGATTTACTGATTGACCTTCATTTCCATCTTCATCTCTAATCTACTAGGAATTCTCTTCAAGAAATCACCACAACTCTGTTCAGCTCTTCACAGCTTCACCTTAGCCTTCTGCTTAGATTCATTAGTCAATAACATCAACCTCTTCCACTCATACTGTAATCTCACAATTAGGTCATCCTTATACCTCCTTGATTAGGTAGATTAATCTTTTGCCACTTAATCTCTTTCGTAGATCTTAGGTTTAGGCCATATTCATCGAATCCTTCCATCATTTTGTTCTCCTTCTTTTCCTTCTAGATACATCTTTAAACTTCTCTTTGAATCCATAAGAAAATGATTTACCATGCATTAAATTCTCCATACCATTCATTAATAATGTCAACACATTTATATATCCCAAAAATTCAATTATGTCAGCTGGGATTCTAAATTCTTTCACAAACTATAAATTACCGACACTCGGTCAATACTATGTTCATCTCCTCGGTCATTACTGGATATCTCGGTCATCACTAAAACTTTCCTTCTCGGAAAATAATGTCTTTTCTCGGTAATTATTTGTTGCTCGATAATTATTCATGCTCGGTCGACACTAGATTTTCTCGGCTTATACTAGTGCTCGGTCGAGACTAGCATCACTTGGCTTAAACTAAATTTGTTCACTTTTGCTCAGTTAAGCCTATGTTTCCATTCTTTCTTCTTCACTGGGTGTTAAAGATAAACAACACATTACCTTGTCAATGTGCCAACTAATCAAGTACCTATTGAAGTATCACATAACTCAACCTTTCCTTAAGTCCTCTTGTTATCTCCTCTTTTCAAATCCTCTTCATCAATCAAAATATATGGTACTATACTAGATAGAAATTGTCTTACCAATTAAGGTTTGACATCAATGATAATATAATAATTGTTTCAATTGTAGTTTCCAACAATCTCCCTCTCTGGTATTGATGGCAACACCACATGAACACCACATGATTTATCATACAATCCAAAATCTCTATGCATCAGATCTTTATAATATTGTTAGCTTCATTCTGATTCACATCCAACACATCCAAGTACCAGCTCCCTCTTGGATAAATTTTTCTTTGTCTGTTCACTGAATCTCTCTCTTATTCAATCACTCCCTCAATGTTGTATCTCTCTGGTTCATTAAATCTCTCCCTCTTTGACAACAATGCTAAAGAAACTTGTATCTGTCACTTGTATCTTTACCATGTAGATGTCTTCATGTCAGTTCTGTATGTTGTATGCTCCCTCTATCATCTTGCTTATGACTGATCAATATCTTTTGTTGTTCTTCTCACAACTCTAGGCAACTCCTAAAGTGTGACCTCTTCTGCATCAATTTGTCAGATATTCTGATTAGCACATTTGATGTAGTGCTCCTATCTTTTTTAGGTAGCCTCAATTAGGGGAATCACCCCTAATTTACTTCTAAGGTATTCGTGAGCATCTTTAGGTAATGATTTTGTGAATATATCTGCTAATTGTTCCTTTGTATTCACATATTCCAATCTCACTTCTTTGTCTTGAACTAACTCTCTCAAGTAATGATACTTGATAGAAATATGCTTAGTCTTAGTGTGCATCATAGGATTCTTTGATATGTTGATAGCACTTGTGTTAGCACATAAAATAACAATTGACTCAATAATTTCCTCTTTCATACTTTTTAACAATTGCTTGATCCACACTAAATTTGAACAATTCACCGCTATTGCTACATACTCAGCTTTTGCTGTAGATTGGGAAATGCAGTTCTGTTTCTTGCTTGTCCAAGAGACTAATCTCTTTCCTAGAAAGAATGCACCACCACTTGTACTCTTTCTGTCATCCACATTTCTTGCCCAATCTGCATTAGTGTAAACTTTCAGTTCAAACTTATCATTCTTATTGTAATACAACCCATAGTCCTCTGTTCTTTTTAGATATCTCAATATCCTTTTCACTGCCATCATGTGACTCTCTTTAGGATTTGCAGAAAATCTTGCAATAATCCCAAATACTAGGGAAATATCCGGTCTTCTATGAACAACATATTGTAGCTTTCCAATCATAGATCTATACAAGGTTTGATTCACTTCAGTTGTATCATCAGTTTTTGATAATTTCTATCCAGTAGCCATAGGTTTACTTACTGGTGTGGAATCTTCCATACCAAAAGTTTTCAATATCTCCTTTACATACTTAGATTAAGTAATATAGATACCTTTCTTCATCTGATAAAATTGAAAACCAACAAAGAATTTGATCTCACCAAACATAGACATTTCAAATTCAGTTTGCATTTTATTTGAAAAAGTTTGACATAGGGAATCTTGTCCTCCAAATATGATATCTTCAAGAAAGATTTCAACTAACAAAATACCTTTACCTTTTTCAGTCTCAAAATAGATTGTTGTTGTCATTTGTCCTTACAAATCCAATCTTTATCATATAATTATGCAGTCTCTCATACCATGCTCTAGGGGCTTGTTCCAATCCATACAGTGCCTTGTGTAGCTTGCAAACCATATTCTTCTTGATTGGGTCAACAAATCCTTCTGGCTGTTCAATGTATACTTCTTCTTCCAGTATCTCATTCAGAAATGCAGATTTAACATCCATTTGATATACTTTGAATCCTTTAGATGTTGCATATGCAAGTAGAGTCTTCACTCCTTCCAATCTTGCAACTAGGGAAAATGTCTCCCAATAGTCAATGCCTTCTTCTTGTGCATATCCTTTGCATACCAATTTGGCTTTGTTCCTAGTGACTTCTCCATGTCCATTTAGCTTATTTCTAAATACCCATTTTGTTCCAATAACATTCTAGTCTTCTGGTCTCGGCACTAGTGTCAAGGTTTTGTTCTTTTCTATCTTATCTATTTCTTCATTCATGGCTTGTATCCAATCCTCATTTTATAAAGAATCTTTGAATGTTTTAGGCTCAAATTCACATAGTAAGCATGTATGATCTTTTAACTTACTTCTTGTCATAACTCCAGATTCTTTATCTCCAATGATTTGTTCTGGCTTATGATGTCTTCTTACATACTGTGCCAATGTAGGTTCAGATTTCCTTTCTTGATCTTCAAGTTCATCTTGTAGATTCTCTGTCTCTTCTTCTAATTTCTTGGCAACATCCTCCTGATGCTTGAAAACATCTTGTTGTGGCTCGGATGGCTCATGCAATTCCTCGACATCTAGTTTAGGTGTATTACTAGTCTCTCCTTCTTCCATATATACAAAAGATCTGTAATCTTCAAGTTCTTGCTTGCACTCAACCTTATTATTTTCTACATATTCACCAAATATAACATTTGCACTTTCCACAATTTTGTTAGTGTTAGAATTCAAAAATTTATAAGCTTTTCTCTTAGTGGAATATCCTAGGAATATGCCTTCATCACTTTTTGCATTAAGTTTTCCATTTCTATTATCTTTTAGTATATAACATTTACTCCCAAAGACTTTAAAATACTTCACATTAGGTGCATATCCATACCATAACTCAAAAGGTGTAGCATTTGTACCTTTCTTGATTTGTACTTGGTTCAAGGTATAAACAAATGTACTTACAACTTCTCTCCAGTACTTTTGTGCAACATTCTTCTCAATCATCAATGTTCTAGCACAATCCATAATTGATATGTTTCTCCTTTCTACTATACCATTCTATGGAGGTGTCCTAGGTGCAGACATTTGTCTCTTTATTCCTCTATCATTGCAGAATATATTGAACTCACTTGATATAAACTCTCCTCCTCTGTTAGATCTTAAACATTTCAATCTTTTACCTATTTCTTTTTCAACTTTTGCCAAATATCACTTAAATAATTGAAATGCGTCAAATTTCTCTTTTAAAATCATTACAGTCATCATTCTAGAATAATCATCAACAAATAGAATGAAATAATTATCACCACAGTAACTTTGAACACCCATAGGTCCACAAAGGTCAGTATGAACCAATTCCAAAATATTGTCAGAAGTATATGTCTTGCTCTTAAAACCAGACTTTGTTATTTTTCCCAATTGACACTATTTACACATCACATTATCAGGTTTCTTCAATCTTGGCAAACCTCTAACTTTCTTCATCTTACTAATGTTTACCAAATTGTCAAAGTTCACATGACACAACCTCTTATGCCATAACCATACATCATCAAATTGTGCAAACAAACATGTTTCTTCAGATAGGTCTAGATAGAACACATTACTTCTTGTATGTTCTCCACTTCCAATTAGTTCACTAGTGGCATCAAATATTTTAGCCTTTCTGTGATGAAATTCAACTCGGCAACCAATACTGCTCAACTGTGCAAAACTCATAAAATTATAGTTAAGATCTTCAACCCAATCAGCATTATCATATCTGATCTTATCAATCAATCTTATTGATCCTTTTCCTTTCACAGGACATGGTGCATCATTACCAAACTTAGCACTTCTACCTTTGTAATGATCTAAGGTTTCAAACTTACTTTTATCACCAGTCATGTGATGTGAGCAACCACTAGCAATAATCCATTTATCACCTTTACTCACATATGAAATAAGTGCAGTTTTCTCATCTTCATTAGAATCATCTTTCATAGCAACTTAAACAAATTTTGTATCACATTCATCAAATTCACTAGTTTCACTGTCAATATCCTCTTCAACAATATAACAAGATTTCTTACCTTTGTCTTTGTAGTCTTTGTACCTTCTATGATCTCTATTATTTCTCTTATCTTTGTACTTGCTTTCCCTTCTTTCATCCTTTTCAGTCATGTTAGGGAATCTTGCTGCAATATGGCCAACTTTGTTACATGAAAAATAGATTATAGGAAGTTTACCTTTATATTTTCCTTTTCCTCTCTGTAGGCTTCTAGCCATAAGTGCCTCAAGATGATTTAGATCATCATCAGAAGTGTCACTATCACTATTGGTGTTACTGTCACTGCTCACACATCTTTCTTTTCCTTTCTTAGACTTATGAAGAACCATTTGAGACTTGAATGCAGATTCAATATTGTGAATAGTGAAATTATCATAATTAGACAACTCAAAAGCAGTAAGCTTACCAACAAGACTTTCCAAAGTTAGGACATTACTAGGATTACATCTTGATTCTTGTATTGCAGAAACTCTAATAGCATAGATAGGAAGCAAAGTTATCAATAATTTATTGATAACAATTCATCATCAATGTTTCCACTAGCTCCTTTGGTAGCATTTACTACCTCCTTAATTCTACCACAATACTGAGCAATATTTTCACCTTCTTGCATTTTCATTTCCTTAAAATTACCTCTCAAACTTTCAAAATTGGCTCTTAGTACATTTGTGTCCCCACCATAGATAGTTGATAGAGTGTCCCACATTTTCTTTGCATTAGTACAGTCCTTAATGTCTTTAAATTTAGGATAGCTTAGGGCAGATGTAATCTCCAACATTGCCTGATTGTGTTTTTGTTTTGCTTTCATCTCCTCAGCAGTCATAGGTGCAACATGTGCTATATAGGCATTTTCCACATAGTATTTCACTAAATCACCAATACTAGCTAGATGCAATTTCATCAAACTCTACCATGCAGGGAAGTTCTCCTTGTTCAACTTCGGTACCTCCTTTTTATACATCTTGATCATAAGCTTCAAGTACCTTTATAAATTTTCTCTACAAGAACCAAAAACTTTGATACCAATTGTTAGAATGATTTTAGAATAACTGAGAGGGGGGGTGAATCAGTTATCCTTAGGTCCAGATGTACCAGTTCAACTTTCTAGCTCTTCAAAAAACTTAGATCTAATAAAAAATTCACTCGGTCTCTATAACATATATCAATAACATAAAACTTGCAGTCCACTGTCCAAAAGTAATTAACTTGTAGAATATAAAACTGTCAACAACATTCACATCAAATAACATTCACACAAGTATAACACCAGGATTTATAGTGGAAACCCAAATTGGGAAAAACCACTTGTAACATGCTACTGATTTTCACTCTTCTAAAGTGAGCTTTGTGAGAAGCCAACCTTGTTAAAGGTTTACAATACACACTATTAGGTGTGACCCTATTAAAGGATTTAATCACCTTGTTAAGAGTGGTCTGGTTAGAGGGTTTAAGAACATTCCATCAGAATGTCACCTTGGTTAAAGGGTTTATACAATGACTATTAGGTCAACCTTGATTAAAGGATTTAGACTGATACAATGGTTAGAAAGTAACAATAGGTTCTGATTTGAAGTATACAACTCACTTTGCAAATACAGATCCACTTCGCTCATATGCTAATTTAATGACTGACCTTCATTTCCATCTCCATCTCTGATATGCTCAGAATTCTCTTCAAGCAATCACTTCAACTCTGTTCAGCTCTTCATAGCTTCACCTTAGCCTTCTGCTTAGATTCATTAGTCAATAACATCAACCTATTCCACTCATACTATAACCTCACAATTAGGTCATCCGTATACATCCTTGATTAGGTAGATTAATCTTTTACCGATTAATCTCTTCAGTAGATCTTAGGTTTATGTTAGATTCATCGAATCATTCCATCATTTTGTTCTCCTTCTTTTCCTTCTAGATACATCTTCAAACTTCTCTTTGAATCCATAAGAAAATGGTTTACCATGCATTAAATGCTCCATACCATTCATTAATAATGTCAACACATTTTACATATCCCAAGAATTCAATTATGTCAGCTGGGATTCTCAATTCTTTCACAAACTATAAATTACTGACACTCGGTCAATACTGTGTTCATCTCCTCGGTCATTACTGGATATCTCAGTCATCGCTAAAACTTTCCTTCTTGGAAAACATTATCTTTGATCAGTAATTATCTATCACTCAGGAATTATTGATACTCGGTTGACACTAGATTTTCTCGGCTTATATTGGCACTTGGTTGACACTAGCACCACTCAGCTTAAACTAAATTTCTTCACTTTTGCTCGATTAAGCCTATGTTTCTAGTCTTTCTTCTTCACTTTGTGTTAAAGATAAAAAACACATTACCTTGTCAGTGCCAACTAATCAAGTACCCATTGAAGTATCACATAACTCAACCTTTCCTTAGGTCCTCTTGTTATCTCCTCTTTTCAAATCCTCTTCATCAATCAAAAGATATGGTACTCTACTAGATAGCAACTATCTTACCAGTTAAGGTTTGACATCAATGACAATATAATAATTGTTTCAATTGTAGTTTCTAACAGACCATATTGCTGTACCTCAATCATCAAAGTACATAGATATAAATACAGATAAATACATGACCTTAAGGTCTAAATGATACAAATTGTTTGAAATAAATATATGCCATCAGATAGTTAGTCGTCCATTTGCATATTCCTATCTCCTATTCCATTGGACTGTCAATCGTCTATCTACAAATCTCAAGACAAAAATGTGATCCAGACAGTTTTTCCACCCAATCACGGAGTGGTTAGCTCCCGCGGGGATCATCGTGAAATGAAGAGCACACATACCCTACTTGAGTGATCTATCAACTCGACATTGATGGATCAGAAAGGAATCTGGTGCATGTTGTGAACTATCTACTTTTAACAACTACAAAAGTAGAACTAGCACATAAATGGGAGAGAGATAATATAAAAACCAACACAAATTCAGTTATGTGTTTACATAGCTCAAGCCTAAGCATTTTACACCATATTTCTACTGGAAGGTAAAAGAAAATAATATTTTACCCTTCTCTGTTCATCCATATTCGACACCCTTTCCATAACTATATTTTATTTAAGCAAGACAAAACACAAATCCCCATATAAAGACATTATAAAAACTAAGTTTATTTTCCCCGTACTGTTTTTACTTCTTACTTTATTATCTATAAAGCCTCAGTTTAGAATTTTATACCATAAAAATGAAATAATTAATTAAAAAAAAAAACCTTTTTCTTATTTTAAACAAGCATTACATTGTTACTAGAATTCTATATTGTTTTTGCTATAGACAATATGACCAGTCACAAATTTTCGTTCCAGCTACATGAAGTAATTTACATCTTAACGCAATTTCAAAATATGAAAATAACAATTACATGTACTAGTTTCATTCAAGAATTTGATTTGATGGAATCTTGACAGAGTTTTAATACCAATTATCTGTCATCCAAATCTCTGACTGATCTTCAGATTTATAACAAAATGAACCTCTATATTAGGTTTTTTTTTCCTAAAAACTAATGTCTTTTAACATTTCATAAAATTCATCTTTTGGGATATGTAAAAATAATCTGGGATTTAAGAAATTTTTGCTACAAAGTTTACTACGTAGGTGACCAAAATTGAGATACTGGTTTTATTTTCTTTCTACTCCTCTTTATATTAATTTGGACACGTTTCCAATACCAGAGGTATGCTAATTTTTTCAGTTGATATTTGAACTTAAATATCCATTTTATTTTTATTTGTATAATGCTATTACAAGGTGTAGACACCTCAAAATCCTTTAGAAAATAAAGTATTTTTATTTTCTGAAAAATCTCTGATGACATCATCATTAATTAATTAATTAATTATTTAATTAATTAATTTATTTTTATGTCATTAAATCCCTTTTTCTTAATTAAAAATATTTAATTAAGAAATCCCTTCCAAAAATGTTTAAATCTTATTTAAACATTATCTCCTTATTTATTAATTATTTTAATTAATAAATTGACCAAAAATCCCAAAATAAATAATTAATTTATTTTTTGCCCAAACTTGGCCAATTTCCTTTAGACCACTAAGCTCTTCCAAAATCTTCTAATTCCTTCTTAATCTCGATTAAAAGGCTAATCCCATCTTTTCTAACCCTAATCTCAACTCAAAATATTTAATTAAGATTAAATATTTAATTTCATATTTATTGAAAATATTTCAATAAATATTCCTAAAACTTAAGCTTTTGGAATGAATAACTTTTATTCCATGAAACTAGGGAGAAATCTAGACTCTTCTAGAATCTTCTCAAATCCAACCTCTTCACCCATCCTAATCCTATTTTGTCCTAATCTAATCCTAATCATACCCTTAAACCTTTGTGCAATCCTAACCAAGCTTAAGACTTTCCTAAACCAAAGCAAAGTCTTCCCTTCCAAATATCTCAACCACAAAGCATTTATTGCTTCCCCAAAGTCTTCAAAGCCTCTTAAAGCCCATTCATTGCTCTTACAAGCATTTATTTGGAGAGTTATGAGCTTGGAGCCCCCTTTGTTGACTCCTCTTTGCCCTTCCCTTCATCCACTCACCTTGTGACATGTGTCACCTCCTGATTGGCTGAGAACTAGCACAATCCATGTGCTTCCCTTTGAATGAATCTTGGCTTCTCGTAAGGATTTCAATCCTGGCCATTCATTCCTCCTACCCCAAGCCTTTAGAAATCCTATAAATACCCATCCTTTCAAGAGCAAATGAATCCACTTTCATTCTCAAGCAATAGCAAACTTATAATGCCATTTTCATTCTAGACTTAACATAAATCATCTTAATTAGTTTATTTTCAAAGTATTTTAGCTCATCATAAGTTTAGAAATAATGGATTAATCTAGCTTTTCATTATTGTTTTGCATAGCATAGCATCATATCACATCTAATTTGGTCTAAAATCAATCCTAGATTACTCATCATGTAGCTTAAATCTCCATTAAAGCATAACTTGAGTTCTTGAGGCCTTAGGGGCAAATCAGGTGTTCCATACCTGTTTTGTGCCAATTTTGGGGTTTTCATGAGCTTCAAATCATCCTAAATGCATTAGAGCATGCTCCAAATGCTTAGAGAGCACATCCACATCCCTCTAATCTGAGCAAATCAAACAGTGCATGGGTGCAAACTGTTTCTAGCTCAATCTGAGGTGGCTTTGCTTAGAGCTCTTTATTTTTGTTTTGATTGTATGCTAGACTAAACTCTTAACGTTTGATTGATTTGAGCCTTTCAAAATAGATAACAGGTACCCTCAAAAGCCTTGCACACATTCTGGCATGCCCAGTGGGACAAAAACCATAATCATTTTGATGAGATTATACTTTATATGCTTGTATTTGCAAGAAACAAATGAAATGTCACCTTCAAGCAATTAAATGTCGCCTATAGCAATTAAATGTCACCTTCAAGCAAAGAAATGTCACCTTCATGAAAATAAATTTCGCCTACACAAAATAAAGTCACGCCTTCAAGCAATTAAATCACGCCTTCAAGAAATCAAATCACGTACAGACACTGTTTTCACGCCTGGTTACTGGAAGATTTCTGCCAAGCCATAAATTCTATTCTGCCTCTACTTCTTCTTCTGTCACCTGAATGTAAAGAAATCACACCTTTGATGAAAGAAATCACACCTTTACATAGTTATCTGTCACCTATAATGGTACAGAATGTCGCCTGTAAGAATGAAATGTCACCTCTGAACTTTCCAGTGTCGTCTATAAGCTGGACAGTGTCACTTTTTGGTGTTTTTCTGTCTGGGACTGGATTTATTTTTTATTTTGCAAAAGGTCAAACTCAATCTTGAATGAAACTAAAGGAAAGAACTTAGGTCCTAAGTGTCATTGTCAATTTGAAAATCAAACCAAATCTTGAATGCACTAAAAGGAACGAACAACTCTATTCCCTCTCTTGTTTCAGATTTCAAAGTAAGTAAACGAACACAATCTTGAATGATCTAAGGATAAAACAAAGCACATTTTCAAAGTTCCTAAATCAACTCGCAAATATCAACCTTGAATGCCCAAAAGGAAAGAACTTGCAAACACTCAAATCATTTACGTTTTGAGGAAAAGAACAAATCAAAATCTAAACACGTGTGTCTTCATTTTCAAAAGTTCAAACATCACTTAATCAATTTGGAAAAATGAACAAACTTGCTTGATGTGCATCTAGGAGCTTTTATTTTCTGTAAATCCTTGTTAAAGTAAGCAACGTAGAACATTTGGACTCGGACAAGTTCACTTGTTCTACTTTTAGCGAGGCCTGTCTGGGGAGAAAAGCACTTCCTCCTCAGAGAACGACCTCAAACCGGTATCCCCCCCGGCCGGTATATAAATAAAGTGAAGGCAAAAAGTACTCACTTACATCTCCTAATCGTCGAGCGTCTTGTGCCAAATACAAATGTCTGGGGAAAGGTAAATATTCCTCCCCCAGCGTTGTTGGCTAGGCTCTTAAGTGAGTCACAGGCAGTCAGCATAATCGGGTATGGAGACTCCACGGAACTATTAAAAACCTGATAAAATAGAGGCTACCCTATCTACATCCGAAAGTATCAAAATCCTTGTGCAAGGACTGATTCCAAGGGGTTTACCGGGTCACCTCAAGATTACTCACCATTTGTATTCCCTTCTGGGGGATACCAAGCTGTGGGCAAGCGATTTTGATACTCACCTTCCTTAGGTAGATCTGTTTGAAGTGCTTGACAGTTAAAGACTCCGTGAAAACACTTGTTGAAACATACACTTTCAAAGCTTTATCAGAGTCAGTCATCCTGTTTGTATCCCGCAAGGTTGCTTTGCCCTTTGCGGAGATTGCTTTGTCAGAAGTCTTTTTAATTTATCCTTTGCCACTTGAGAAAATCAAACCAATCAACAAAATTGATATTCAGAAAAATCTTGCAGAAGTCAGATATCCAAAGAGCCTTTTGTTCTCAAACCTATCAGAATTTTCCAAAGATATGCCCAATTTGATCAAACATCCAAAAGCCAAGTTGCCCAAATCCAAAGATTATCAAGAGAAGAAAGTTGCAGAGAGGAACCTTAAAAGCCATCAATCCTTTGTCCAAGCAACCCAAGCAGAAGAAAAATATCAAGAAAGGCTTGATAATATTGGCTATAATGCAAGAGTCAAACAGTTTGCCTACCATTTCCGAGTAAACCATCGCTACATCAACCTTGAAAGAGAAGATTAGTTGGATCCATAACATGTCCATTCTACCTTCAGATCTCACAATCTTATCTCGGTAGTCCGTCATCCTAGCTTCATCCTAGTTTCATCCTTGCATCATCACCAAACCTTAGTTACATCCTAGAAATCCTTCTTAGTTGCATGCACCATCATCCTCCTAGCAGCATCATAGATCATCCATCCCAGTCGCATCTGCATCATCCTCTTAGAAAGAGCATTGTTCCATCATCCTCCACCATCTTTTCATCAGCAATCCACCATCAGAATCCCATATCCTTCATCCAAATCTAGCATCCATCATCTAAATCAGAACCCACCATCTTTTGTACCAAATCCAGAGATCCAAAATCCACAAACACTTAGTGTTCAAAACCTTTGAGTTGTTTCCATCCCTTTATCCTAAATCAGAAAGCATCCCCTTTTTGACAGAGCATTGTCTAAAGGAAATCCAACTTGTCCTTGCACAGCCTCATCATCTCGAGCAAGAGATTGGCTTGTATTGATAAGCATCCGGTTAACCGAAGATCATCAGTCTATCCTAGGTTGGCCCAAATCCTATCACTGATCCTCCATCAGGGAAAAATAACAACTCATTGTTGACACTTAGTAATCTTCCACCAACATCCCACCAATCCTCCACTTAATCTTGACCCAAATCAGAGCATCCCACCAATCCTCCCTCATCACCAAGCTTTTTTACCAATTTGCCACCATCTCCCACCAATCTTCCACCATCCTTGATCCAAATCCGAGCAGTTCATCCATCCTTGCATTGCATTCTAGAATTTCATCATCCTTAGAAGTTCCTTAAGCTTGCATCCACCATCCTTTAGAGTCCTTTAGGAAACATCTTGCATCCATCTAAGCATCTACATCTCCATGCCTATCGAGACAAGATCTGGATCTAGGAAGCGACGGCACATGAATCCTTATCCAATCACCAGCTCATCTGATCCCAACATTTTTACCAGTGCAATGGTAGCCTATGATCCCCAAATACAAACTGGAAATACATGGGATGATCCCAATATCCCCTCAGCTCCTCTGGCAATAGAAACATTTGTGAATCACCCAGAGAATCCACCAGCAGTCAATACACTCATAGCCCAAAACCAGCAAAGCATGTTCACTAATTTGGCACAAAGGCATACTCCCATTCCACCATATCTCCATCCTCATATTCCCATAAGCACTATCCAAATCCCAGCACAAGTATACTCTCCATTCATCCAACCATTCCCTAATCCCACCTTGCAAACATCTCAAGCAACCTCCACCATTCCCCTTCTTCTGCAAGGAAGCTTCGCAAGCCCCGTAACACAAGCTATCACACCATCTACTCCATTCCCTATCACAGGTACTTCATCATCTACCATGGCCTCCCAAGCTCTTGCACAAATCCAACACTTGTCACAAAATCAACTCCCACCTCTTACACATCCATTTACACAAGCAGCTCCATCTCCTTCCACACCATTCTTTTCAGGAGGGATGCAATCATCCTTCCCCCTTGCTCCACAAGCTTCAACATCCATACCATCTTTCCCAGGGTCAACACAATCGTTTCCCCCTTTCACCCAACAAATGCTAGCATCATCTATTCCGGGGGCAGCGCAATCACTCCCCTTTCCTCCTCAGCAAGCTTCCGCATCAACATCACCCTTTTCATGGGGAGCGCAAACGTTCCCTTCCTTTCCCCCCCAACAAGCATCTACCCAGGCACAAGCCCATCAAAATGCCTTCACCACAGGGATGCCTTCCATGGGCTTTTCCAATCCACCATTCATATCCCAAACTCCCATCACATCCACCTTCCTGGCATTTGCTGCAACACAATTCCCACCACACATTGGCTCTCGTTGGGGCCTCACTCAAGAAGAAATGAAAGCTTGGGGCATACCAACCCATTCTCCTACATCTATGTTTGGAAACCAACAAGCCACCTCCTCACAAGCAGCACAGCAACCATCACAACTTCCACCAACTTCATCCTTTGCAAACTATTCATTCACAACACCTAATGCCTTTCAGCAAGTTCCTCCACCTCAGCAGCAAAGTTCATCCCATTTCACAAGTTATCTTGCCCAGCCACCCTTTGCTTCAAGCTTCCCCACATCAAATTCACCCTTAAGCAATACAGGAATGCACCCGACCTACATTGGTCAACCACAGAGCCAAGTTCAGCAAGGACCACCTTACCAGCAAGCGGTGTCATTCCACCAACCTCCCCCACAACAAACCCCTATCATCCCCCAGCAACAGCAAGCTTCCTCCTACCAGGCGCAGCAACAAAATCCCATCATCCCACAACACCAGCAAGAAATCCCATATCCATCACCACAATATCCCCCTATGCCACATCAGCAGTATCCTCCCCAGCAAGCATCACTCCAAGATTCACTCCGATATACCTATCCCGCTGGGCCATCTCCATATCCCGCTCCATAATACCCACCTCAAATGGGAGTACCTACTCAAACACCAATCAATGCCAAGTGGGAAGCTATGAAGAACGCTCTTAAAGAGCTCCAAACTGGTACTGAGAGCAAAACCTACAAGTTTGAAGAGGTGTGTCCTTACCCATTTGATCGATCCATTGCTGCTATTCCTTTTCCCAAGCACTTTGAGACACCTAAGTTTGATAAATATCGGGGGAAAGGAGATCCAGTCAATCATGTTAAGGAATTCTATATGGCATGCCAAGAAGTGGCTTACAGTGATAACTATCTCTTGCGTTTATTCCCCAAAAGCTTGGGAGGAACAACTGTTGAGTGGTTCTATAAAATACCCAGTGGGACCATCACAACCTTTGCTGAACTCTCTGAGAAGTTCATCAACCACTATGCCCACAATGTTGAGAATGAGTTGACCTTGTTAGATCTCTACAACTCAAAATAGAAAGATGGATAAAGCCTAGTAGAATACTTGCAACGATGGCAGAACCTTACCACCAGGTTATCATACCAACCGCCAGAAAAGCATTTGACCAAAATCTTCATTGATAACCTGCATCCTAAGCTATCCCACTTCATGTGGATGAATTGTCTCCAAACATATCAAGATATCAAGAGCAAGGGGATAGGTATTGAAAAGGCCCTCCTAGATGAAGGCACAATCTGGCACTTCAAAAATGATGCCCAAAAACCCAACAATGATAAATCCTGTTACTGGAATCGTAACAAAAATGTTGTTACTGATGGAGCCACTGATACCAAGCATGTCCAATTTGTTGTAGCTAGTCCTCCATCAACTCCTGCATACCAACAACAACAAGCACCCATCCATCAGCAACCTCCTCAAGTCCATCAACAACCCATGCAACAATATCCTTCTCAGAATAATCAGCAGAATTATCAGCAGCAAGCCCATCAAGCCTATCAAGGTAACCCAAACAATCAAGTCAATGCCGTCAATGTTGCTCCCAAGCAGAACAAACCCAGAGCTCAAAATTATCCAAAGAAGACCTTCACACCACTAGGTGAACCTCTAGATGTTATCTTTCATCGGATGGCCAAGGCCAACTTAATTACATATCCACCAATTCAGCCAGTTGATGATACCACCCCCAAGCCTGATTGGTACAAAGATCATTAGTACTGTGATTATCATCGTGTCAAAGGACACACTACCCTGAAGTGTATGAGACTCAAGAACTATATCCAAGATCTCATTGATCAAAAAGAGATTCAAGTAGATACACCTGCTCAAGCCTCACCAAATGCCAATTTACAAATTTATCAGAATGTGTTCCCACAACACAATGGTGGGAAGAATCAAGCTAATACCAATCATCCCCAGAATCATGGTAAAGGTAAGCAAGAAGATCACACTACTGCCTACATCAACTATGATAAATTTGTTGGATGTATAACCCAAGTTGAGCCCACAGTCAATACCATCCATGTCAGAGGAGCAGACAGTTAATGTGCTGTTACCACCCGTAGGGGTCGAATAACTGCTGCTGGTGCCCGTCCAAGGCCAGTACAAAATGCACACAATGCACAGTACAACCTCATAGAACATCTTGGGAATACACCAGCCCAAATATCCATCTTGGACCTTCTCCGCACTTCACCTCTCCATCAGGAGATCCTCGACCGAGCTCTCAAAGAAGGACATGTCCCCACAGACATTAACACCACCCAGTTTGAGACCCTTGTGGGACATCTTTCCGCAGCTTGTGCTTTATCCTTCAAACCATCTGACATGCCAGTCGTTGCACCTGACCATACTCTTCCTCTCTGCATTGCCGTCATGGTCAGAGACTTTGCCATCAAACGGGTCTTAATAGATAATGGCTCAGCTCTAAACTTGTGTACTTTAAAATTCATTCAGCAGATTGGGTTCACCCAGGTCGATATAGCACATGAAGTGATCACTATCAAAGCCTATGATAACTTGGAGCGTACCTCAGAAGGTACCATTACTTTTCCCATTCAGCTGGGCCCAGCAGCACAAGATACTATTTGCCATGTTGTTGATCTTGACCTACCATTTAATATCCTCCTAGGCCGACCATGGATTCATTCCATTAAGGCTGTACCATCTACTTACCATCAGTGCATCAAATTTTTGCATCAAGGCACTGAGGTTACCATCCATGCTGACCCCCAACCCTTCGCATACTGTCGTGCGATGGAAGCATCATTCCCTCACTCCACTCATTGTCCTGGAACTGACATTGGTACTTCTATTGCCAGCTCATCCTGATCCCATTGCGATCCAGAAACCATTCTCACCTCCACCCTCTCTTCCATCAAGATCAATAACCAGGGTTGTGGTGAATATAGCCTACATGATGCATTTGTCGTAGGGGCCCTTCCGCTTGATCCACATACTCAAGGGCGCCCAGATCACCAAAGCAAGCCTATTGAAGAGCATCATGAAATCAATAAAATTGGATCTATGACTTTTGAATCCCATGGCAACATAAACAGTCAAGAGATGGATCCTGACATAAATCGGTGGTTGTATAAAGATCCCCCATCCCCTGACACTCAACTTCTTGGCTATTTCAAAGATAAGTATCCAAAACAATATAAGTATACCACTGAACAATGGCATTATCAAGGCGGTGGTCTAGGGCCACGAGAAGGCGGCAACCAATATCCCATTACACCATCAAAGAATCCTGAACATCAGGGTCTTGGTTTTAATACCCCTCGCCTACATATACAAGGGCCCAATACCGCAACTGGGGGCACCAACATGACTAGCGTTCCCCTCTTAAATAGCCAGGATGACCTCATGACGATCGAAGACATCCCTGAAGAGAAAGAAATCAGATCCTACGATGATATCTTTGATGATGACACCCTCCTGGGGACTTCTGTCCTCCGACAACTTGCCATAAATCTCATAGAACTTCCCCTCACCCACCCTGAACTCATAGACTGGGACCAACCAAGCATTACACACATCGATGAGTTCCAAAGCATGGAAGCACTCCTAGAATTCATGGGGGCATCAGGCCCACAATCAGTTCAAGATTTAGAATCATCTCACATCTACAAGCTTGACCCAGAGGGATACTTTGGGGAAGAGGCAAACTTTAGCTACAAAAGAGAAATAGAAAGAGTAAAACATGAGTCCTTATGTGAAAACCCTTCTAGGGCACATTCTGATTCCAAAAAAGTAAAAATAAAGAGCGTATCTTCTAGTGAAAACTTGGCAATTCAAGCGCTAGAAGATGAAGACTTGCCTCTTCCTCCCATCCAAGATTACAGACCTGAGCAATCACCTATCATCATAGAAGAAACCAAGCCAGTCAACCTAGGTACAGAGGAATGTCTGAGGATCACCTACATTGCAGCCAACATGATAGAAGGTGAAGAAATGGCTTTCACTGCGCTACTTCAAGAAGCTACTATGAACTTTGCATGGTCATATGCACACATGCCTAGGCTTGATCCTAATCTTGTCATTCATCATCTAGCAGTGGATCCTAATGTCAAGCTAGTAAAGCAGAAGCTACGCAAAATGCATCCCAAAGTAGCTCTATTGGTAAAATCAGAACTAGAAAAGCTCCTAGATGCAAAGATTATCAGAGCTATAGATTACTCAGATTGGATCTCCAACATGGTACCTGTCAAAAAGCCTTCAGGAGACATCAGAATATGCACAAATTTTAGGGACTTGAACAAGGCATGTCCTAAAGATGATTTCCCGCTACCTAACATAGACATGATCGTAGACCTTACAGCGGGCCATGAAATGTTGTCACTAATGGATGGATTTTTAGGCTACAATCAGATTCGTATAGCAGAAGCAGATCAACATAAAACAACATTCACTACTCCATGGGGCACCTTCTGCTACAACATGATGCCATTCGGGTTAAAGAATGCAGGAGCCACATATCAGAGAGCGATGACAACAATCTTCCATGACATGATCCACAAGATCCTAGAGGACTATGTGGATGATATTCTTGCAAAATCAAAGACACGCCATGGACACCTTGACATTCTTGAGAGTGTGTTTGGTCACCTGCAGCACTATGGGTTACGGCTCAATCCAAAGAAATGTGTCTTTGGTGTTACATCTGGAAAGCTCCTAGGTTTCATAGTATCACGACGAGGCATAGAGATAGACCCCAAGAAGGTCAAAGCAATAACAGAGATGCCTCCACCAAGAACACTCAAACAACTCAGAAGCCTACAAGGAAAGCTTCAATCAGTGCGTCGGTTCATTTCTCAGTTAGCAGACAAGTGCCAACCTTTTACGCATCTCCTATGCAAAGACACAAGCTTCAAATGGGATCCCATATGTCAAAGAAGCTTTGATAAGCTCAAGGAGTATCTTGCCAATTCTCCAATCTTAGTACCACCAATTCCAGGATGCCCTCTCATACTCTACATCTCGACAACCACTACAGCACTGGGGGCACTCTTAGCTCAGCATGATGATGACAACAAGGAGAGAGCCATCTATTACATTAGTCAAACTCTTGTCGGATATGAGCTTAATTATTCACCTATGGAAAAAGCATGCCTTGCAGTGGTCTTTGCCACTCAAAAGCTTAGACATTACATGCTCAGTCACACAATCAAGCTCATTTCAAAGGTGGACCCCCTCAAATATCTACTATCAAAGACAACTCTCACAGGCCGTATGGCAAAATGGGTCATGATACTCAGCGAGTTCGACATCCAGTATATTGATCGCAAAGCAATCAAAGGGCAAGTCATTGCCGATCAGCTAGCAGAAGCACCACTGGTGGATGCCTATCCACTAATCATGGAATTCCCTGATGAACACTTATGTGTGATCGAAGAACAACCCATGTGGAAACTATACTTTGATGGCTCCTACACATCACATGGATCAGGGGCAGGAATCCTATTCGTCACACCTCAAGGTGACTACATCCCAAAATCATTCAAATTGGGATTCCCATGTACCAACAACATTGCAGAATATGAGGCACTCATCTCAGGTCTCAGAACAGCCATTCAGTGGAATATCACAGAATTACAAGTGTTTGGAGATTCACAGCTGATTATCAAACAAGTCCTAGATGAATATCAGACAAAGGATGACAAGTTGCTACCTTACAAAGAGCTGGTGGACAAACTGCAAGAGCATTTCCTACATCTACAGTTCACACAGATCCCAAGACTTCAGAACAAAGTAGCAGACGTAATGGCAACCATTGGATCCTTGTTAGAAATCTCACGCGACGCATCACAGTATGAATTCCTAGTCGAGCAGCTACATACGCTAGCTTATGAGAACGCCGATGCAGAAATGGTGTGTGTCTTGGTTGGTCCTCAGTCCCCATGGTACCACGACATCCACGCATATCTAAAGAATGGTATCATATCTCCCCATCTCACCAATAACCAACGCCAAAACCTTATTCGTAGAGCTTCTCGCTACACTCTTGTAGCCAACACCCTTTATCGTCGCGGGTATCACAATATCCTCTCTAGGTGTTTAGATTCAAATGAGGCCGTCCTGACTTTACAAGAGGTTCACGCTAGAATTTGTGGTGCCCACACGAGTGGCATGGTTCTAGCTAAGCAGTTGCTTCGAGTTGGGTATTATTGGCCAACCATGGAACATGATGCTTGTGAATTTGTCAGAAGATGTTTACCATGTCAGCAGCATGCAAATTTGATTCATGCACCAGCACAAGACTTGCAGCCCATTGCGCCACCTTAGCCATTTTCATGTTGGGGCTTTGACCTTGTCGGCTTAATCACTCCCCTTTCCTCGGATGGACACAAGTACATAATAACTGCCACAGAATACTTCACCAAATGGGTTGAAGTGATTCCGCTCACCCTAACCACTGGCATCCAAATATCCAAGTTCATCATACCATCTACCATTTTCACAGACCATGGCACACCTTTTGAAAACCAGCATGTGGATGATCTATGTGCCAGACTCCACATCCATCACCGTTTCTCCAATCCATATTTCCCTCAAGGAAATGGCCAAGCTGAGGCAACCAAAAAAACTATCTTGAAAATCCTCAAGAAGGTTGTCAATGATTCTGGTCGTGACTGGCACCTCCAAATCAATCCTACCCTTTGGGCCTACCGCACTTCCTATCGCACTCCCACAGGCACCACCCCATATTCCCTTGTATACGGTGCTGAAGCCGTTCTGCCGATCGAGGTCGAGCTCCCATCATTGCGAGTCTCCATGAAGAACTACACCACTGATGAAGATTATCGTGTAGCCCATCTCACACAGCTAGACCTGTTAGATGAAAAGAGACAGCAAGCATATGATCACCTGGTTGCATACCAGAATCGACTCAAAAGGAGTTATAACAAGAAGGTCCATCCTAGACAGTTCCAGGTCGGTGACATGGTTCTCAAAGAAAATCAGAAGGTCCAAGCAAATCGTGAAAAGAAAGGCAAGTTTGAGCCTACTTGGCTGGGCCCCTATGTGGTCACCTCATGCTTCGGCTCCGGAGCTTATCAGCTATCTACACCAGAAGGAGAGCCTTTGAACGATCCAATCAACATCATACATCTGAAGAGGTTCTATGCCTGAACCAGATCCTACATATTCAGAAAATCCATAAAAATTGGAAAAAAATCAAAAAAATAAAAAAAGCAAAAAAAATCAAAAAAGCAAAAAAGCAAAAAAATCAAAAAAGCAAAAAAAAGCAAAAAAAAAGAAAAAAAAAAGAAAAAGAAAAAAATCGTCCAATGGTGAAAACTTGGCAATTCAGGCGCCTTGGACAAGTATATTGGTGAAAACCTGGCAAATAGGCACCATACATAATGGACCGAGCCCTTATCTATCAAACTCCCATCCCCCATCCCACCATCTCAGTCCTTTTTCTCCCATCCCCATCCCCATCCACCATCCCCCAGCATTCCTTTTTCCATCAACCTTCAGCAACACCACCATTCCTCTTGCACATATCTTGTACCATATCTTGCATATATCTTGTACCATGTCCTGTATCCACTCTTGTATATCTTGTACACTCCCCTGTGTAGAGCAATCCTTCTTGTCTATCCTGTATAGCGAGATCTTTCTATCCCCAATCCTGAGCTTTTGTACCTATTCATTGTATATCTTTTCCCGTCTGTTGTACATCAGTCCTTGTCAGTCCTGCAGCAGCATTTTGATCCGAACACTTTGTCCTACCCAGCCTTGTACTTCAACAACATCAATTGTCGACTATTCTTGGTCATCGTGATTAATCTTTGACTTCATCATTTGCCAGCGAACAACAACACTCATTCTTTCATCAATCAGCGGGTCCTTGAGGATGTATCCTTCCTCCTGTCTGACCTAATCTTCCCCCCATCAAATCAGTCAAATCAAATCTCTCTCCTTGGCAAAGGATGTCTTTTTTGGAGTTTTCATTTTGACCTTGGATTTTGTCCTTTGGGTCTTGTTAATCTTTTACGGCTTCTCATTGTTCTCTACTCAATGTCACCACGATCCTTTATATCATGGTGTGTTGCGAATGAGGATAATCTGGGGCATGGTCTTTTGATCTTTTGCTTCTGCCTGTGAGTCAGTCGTGTGTTTGTGGTTTCTTCAGCATCATTTCCACCATGCCTCCTTCGGGTTTCATGTGTGATGCTGGGGCAACCCTGCGTGTCTTTTTAGCGTCATTCCTATGCAACGTTGGTGACAAGGCCTCGTGATCCCAGTATCCTTGGCAGGTCTCTAGCATTGCTATATCAAATTAGGTTGTGCTCTCTAAAAGATCTAAAACTTGGAGCTTCCCTCTCTCCCCTGCATCCTGCATCCTCATATAGCTACATCCTGCATTTTGCATTCCATTTCATCTTGCATTCACCCATCTTTACTCTTGGAAGCTTGGTAATTTATCTCCCCTGCTTCCTCAGTCGTTCCTTCTCTGTTTCCTTTCGAGAAAATTCCACAACGTTTATTCCTTGTGTTATTTTCTCGAGGGGGCACAACCCATCATTCCTCTAAATTCTAGCCTTGGGCATCTTATTTTCTTGTCTTTGAAGCCATGCCACTTGCGGCATCGCATCAAAGAGGGGCAAAATGTAGACACCTCAAAATCCTTTAGAAAATAAAGTATTTTTATTTTCTGAAAAATCCCTGATGACATCATCATTTATTAATTAATTAATTATTTAATTAATTAATTTATTTTTATGTCATTAAATCCCTTTTTCTTAATTAAAAATATTTAATTAAGAAATCCCTTCCAAAAATGTTTAAATCTTATTTTAACATTATCTCCTTATTTATTAATTATTTTAATTAATAAATTGACCAAAAATCCCAAAATAAATAATTAATTTATTTTTTGCCCAAACTTGGCCAATTTCCTTTAGACCACTAAGCTCTTCCAAAATCTTCTAATTCCTTCTTAATCTCGATTAAAAGGCTAATCCCATATTTTCTAACCCTAATCTCAACTCAAAATATTTAATTAAGATTAAATATTTAATTTCATATTTATTGAAAATATTTCAATAAATATTCCTAAAACTTAAGCTTTTGGAATGGATAACTTTTATTCCATGAAACTAGGGAGAAATCTAGACTCTTCTAGAATCTTCTCAAATCCAACCTCTTCACCCATCCTAATCCTATTTTGTCCTAATCTAATCCTAATCATACCCTTAAACCTTTGTGCAATCCTAACCAAGCTTAAGACTTTCCTAAACCAAAGCAAAGTCTTCCCTTCCAAATATCTCAACCACAAAGCATTTATTGCTTCCCCAAAGTCTTCAAAGCCTCTTAAAGCCCATTCATTGCTCTTACAAGCATTTATTTGGAGAGTTATGAGCTTGGAGCCCCCTTTGTTGACTCCTCTTTGCCCTTCCCTTCATCCACTCACCTTGTGACATGTGTCACCTCCTGTTTGGCTGAGAACTAGCACAATCCATGTGCTTCCCTTTGAATGAATCTTGGCCTCTCGTAAGGATTTCAATCCTGGCCATTCATTCCTCCTACCCCAAGCCTTTAGAAATCCTATAAATACCCATCCTTTCAAGAGCAAATGAATCCACTTTCATTCTCAAGCAATAGCAAACTTATAATGCCATTTTCATTCTAGACTTAACATAAATCATCTTAATTAGTTTATTTTCAAAGTATTTTAGCTCATCATAAGTTTAGAAATAATGGATTAATCTAGCTTTTCATTATTGTTTTGCATAGCATAGCATCATATCACATCTAATTTGGTCTAAAATCAATCCTAGATTACTCATCATGTAGCTTAAATCTCCATTAAAGCATAGCTTGAGTTCTTGAGGCCTTAGGGGCAAATCAGGTGTTCCATACCTGTTTTGTGCCAATTTTGGGGTTTTCATGAGCTTCAAATCATCCTAAATGCATTAGAGCATGCTCCAAATGCTTAGAGAGCACATCCACATCCCTCTAATCTGAGCAAATCAAACAGTGCATGGGTGCAAACTGTTTCTAGCTCAATCTGAGGTGGCTTTGCTTAGAGCTCTTTATTTTTGTTTTGATTGTATGCTAGACTAAACTCTTAACGTTTGATTGATTTGAGCCTTTCAAAACAGATAACAGGTACCCTCAAAAGCCTTGCACACACAAGGAAAGTCCATAAAAAAAAATCCAGAATTATTTTTATCTATTCTTTTCTATAAATCTCTAATCTCATCTTAAAAGAAAAGAATTTATTGTTCTCCAAAATATTCCTATTCAAGAGAAAAAAACTTAAAGAAAAATACCAGGAAAACTTCCCAGCCGCCGATTTCTCCTTCTGTCTTGGACTTGTCTAGAGATATGTTAGTCTTTCGTAGCTTTCTGGATTCTTTTCCCTTGTTCAATCTGTTCAAGTCTAGAAGCATAAATAACACTGACCTTCAGCCACAAACCAGTCAAGAAAATTTGGTTCTACAAATGTTCAGATTGAGTCCTCCAAAATGATTGGTTCCTCTATAGTTCCTAAGGATAATCTCTCTTTTAAAAAAAAAACTTCTTCTTCCTTCACCGTGACTCCTATTATTTACAAAGAAATGTGTCCCTTATATATATATATATATATATATATATATATATATATATATATATATATATATATATTTGGCTACTTGTCATTGTTGCATATCTATGCAGCGTTTTCTCCTGCTGCAACATTTTTCACTTGCTAAATGTATATTCTTTTTTTTTCCTGCTGAGTGTCTCTTTTGTTTGCTTCGTATCCCCCTATTTTCATGCACACTCTCCTCCTTTATGGACACTGAGTTCCCTTTATTACCTGCATGTGTACCTTTCACATTCCCCCTTTACTTGGTCACACCTCCCTATTTTTAATCCACCTGCTTTGGCATACCGTTTCATGCCGAGAACTGCTATTTTGGGTGTGTAATTCCCTTGATTGACTCATTCCTTGGAATTGATTATCCTGGTGAACCGTGTTGGAAATATAAGTGGGAAAGTAATACTGAGAGGGGGGGGGGGGGTGAATCAAATATTACATACTTTTTTTTTCTTTGATCTAATAAAATTTTTATGCATAACATAAACAAAACTTGATCATAGTAAGCAACAAAACATATAAAGCAGCATACATGAAATTACTCATAACACCATGATTTTGGTAACCCAGAAACCCTTGAAAGGTAAAACTGGGGTGGGGATGACACCCACAAATCTTCACTACTGCAGTAATAAGTTTTTCCTGTTAAGGCTTACAAAATATGATCAAAACATGATCTACCCTGTGAAAGGTTTGCTCGGTTAAAAGCTAAAAGACTTGTATAGTCTACCTTGTTAAAGGATTTATAAACTTACAATAAAGTAAGCACTCGGTAAAGAGATTTACAAAAGTCTGCTAAGACTACTCGGTTAAGAGATTTACCCTGATACACTTGTCAAAATGTCTTAGTACCTGATCTTTTGGTTTGCACTAATATGCAGATTACAAATCTCGTCTTTTCTTTATATTTTGATCTCTTCTATCTGATCTTTCTTGATTTTGTCCATTCACTGCTTAGCTTGGCCACTGAACTCTGTCTGAATACTTCGCTATTCTGAATATACTTCTTTGATCATTTTCTCATACTAATTCAATCTTATTTCTTTGATTCACACACACTTCTCTTTGATCTAGATCTTGCCCTTATATAACAACAAAAATGTTTTACCGTTTCAAGATCTACGATTTAGATTTACTTCTATTGCCGCCTAAACTATACAATTTTTTGATTGGCTTTAGGTTTTACATAGGGATCAATGATGACAACATGGATGTGTAATTACTTCCATAATTACCTCAATAGAAAAAATACAAAACATTATTATCATAAAAAATGGTTTACCTCAATCATTGTGCCATTCCAAACTTGTATGTCAATTCTGGCTAACTTGGCAAAAGTTATTCCTGGCATTCGGTGTAAAGTGTACTCAGCATCGGTTGAACTTCTCTATCACTCAGTAACCATTGATATATGTAACTCGAAAATAACTATACTCTCGGCATATTACAAACATATAGTGACCATGACTTTACTCGACAGTACTACTACTCGGTAAGTATACAATACAAAACTCGGTCTTTACAAAATGACTTGGTTGCAGTGATGACCAACCATCATTGTCTAGATAAATGACTAAGTGTGAAACACTAATGGTCAACAAAAACTATAGAGATCTACAATCTCCCCCTTTGACATTAGTGGCAAAAACACTTTGTCATGACATTGGTATACACAATTTACAAAAATATGTTTGTACTAGCCTAATACTCCCCCTGAGATATATATACATATTCAAAATTTTATTACCTGTCCCTATTCTGCCCTTGTCCGGACTCATGTCATGATGATTCCCCCTTGTTTTTGACACGACTAATCTCTTCATTAGTAGGTAGCTCACAAATTTTCTCCAAAAAAGGTTTGTGCAACATTGTGATCATGTAGAGTGCATTGGTCCAAGCAGTTGAAGCAAGGTTCAAAACTTCTATCTGCACTTCTAAATCAGCAGCTAAACTGATAAGGCTCTTGGCTATGGACAGATGTGGATCACTCTAGATCAATGTTTTAGCCTTGGCTAATTTTCTTTGTATAGCCTCCAGATGTGGTGTTAACACAGTTTGAATAGAGAGTAGGCGAGAACGAATCTTGCCATCATTAGCCATCAACTCAGCTAACTTACCTTGTGTTTGCATGATTTTTACATAATGTCTGAAACTGGTGTCTGCATCCAAGGTCAAGGACTGACTTGTAGCTTTGATCTCTTGCTTGAGAGTCTCAAGCAATTGTTGATTTTCTTCTATGAATAGTTGAACATTACATATCTTGGCCAATAGAGACTGTCCATTCACAACTAATCCCTCGATCTATATGATTTAGAACAATAGAGAGGGGGGGTGAATCAGTTGTTCTTAGGTCCCGATGTATAAAAAAATCTCATAAACTTATCCTTAAATCAGATCCAAAACCAAAATAAACTTGGTCATCACTGATTCAATAATAGAAACATCTAACAATGCAGTCCACTATCCAGCTGTGACTTAACTTGTAAAACATAGCAATGTTCAGATCTAAACATTCACACAAATATAAACAACAGGATTTATAGTGGAAACCCAATTTGGGAAAAACCACTTTGTAACATGCTACTATTATTTTCACTCTTCTGAAGTGAGCTCGGTAAAAAGCCAACCCTGTCAAAGGTTACAATACACACTGTCAAATGTGACCTGGTTAAAGGATTTCAATCACCCTGTTAAAAGTGAGCCTAGTCATAGGACTTACATACACTCCATTAGAATGCAACCTTGTTCAAAGGATTTAACATATGACTATTAGGTCAACCTTTGTTAAAGGGATTTTGACTGTTACAATGGTTAGAAAGTAGCAGCAGTATTATCTGAAAAATATACAACTCACTTTGCAAATATCAGATTCGATTCCGTACACTAATGCTGGTTTACTGACTTTGAAACTTTTCCATTTCCATCTCTGATCAGCTCAGAACTTTTCTTCAAGCAATCACCACCATTCTCCTTCAACCTTTTCTACTTATTCAGTCAATAAAAATTTTCTCTTCCAACATTCTCTGTTCACCATGTGCATACATATCACAATGTTTAGGTTCCCTTATATTTTCCTCAATTAGGTTAACTCATCTTTTTCCGCTCAATCTCATTCGTAGATCTTAGGGTTAGGTCAGATTCATTGAATCTACCCACTTCATGTTCTTCAGCTCCTTTTCTAGAATCATCTCAAATCTCTTAAAGATTTACAATAAAATGTTTTACAAAGCATTTAATGCTTCTAAACAATCAATAAATAAAGTCAACATGTTTTACATAATCCAAGAATTCAACAATGTCAGCTCCAAAATTAAATTCTCTTCAAATATAAAATTGTTGATGCTTGGTCAATACTGTGATTGTTCACTCGGTCTTCATGTAGAACGCTCGGTCAATACTAAAACTATTTCCTCATCTTGCATTGTCTTCCTCGGTAATTTACTAATGCTCGGTCGACACTATAATTTTACTTGGCATATACTAACTCAGTCAACACTAACATCACTCGGCTTAAACAAGAATTTTCCATTTTTTACTCGGTTAAGCCTACCAGTTTAGTCTTCAGTCTTACTAAGATAAACAATACATTATCTCATCATAGTGCAACATAGTCAAGTACACTTTGTAGTATCAAGATAACTCAACCTTTCCCTAGGTGCTATTGTTACCAACCTTGCTTAGCCCCTTAGCAACACTCAAATAGATATAGTACTTTCCTAAGTAGCAATAGTCTTACCAATTAAGGTTTGACATCAACGACAATACAACAATTGTTTCAATTTAGTTTCCAACAATCTCCCTCTTTGGCATTGATGGCAACACCATATGATATCATCTGAATAACACATGGATTACCAACCAATCCAAAATCTTATCTGTCCATCAGAAACTTATTTATAATATCCTTAGCTTTATTCTGATTCAAAATCCTATAAGCCTCACTCCTCTGACTGTCATAAGTATTCAGATCTTCCTCCATCCTGATTCTTCATTTCAGTTCATCATCCCCTTTTCTTTTAGTTCCATCAGCTCATCAACTCTTAGTTTTTAGTATCATGTGTTATCATATCAGTACATTCTCCCTCTTTGACAAAAATGCCAAAGCAGCAACTAAAACTTACATCCATCAGATGTAGATAATATCTATGCAACTCAGTGTTTCTCCCTCTATCATCTTGCTTATGACTGATTCCTTATCTTTGCTTCTCTTCACAACTCTAGGCCAGCCCTAAAGTGTGATAATCTTCTACATCAATTTATCAAATGTTCTACTGTAGCACACTTGATGCAGTGCTCCTAGCTTGTCTAGGTAGCCTCAGAGAGGGGAAGAACCCCTAATTGACTTCTCAAATATTCATGAGCTTCTCTGGGTAAAGCTTTAGTGAATATGTCTGCTAGTTGTTCTTTTGTATTCACATATTCCATTCAGACTTCTTTGTCTTGTACTAATTCTCTCAAGTAGCCATACTTGATTGCAATGTGTTTGGTCTTAGTGTGCATCACTGGATTCTTAGAAATATTGATAGCACTTGTGTTGTCACAAAAAATAACAACAGGTTCAGTGATTTCTTCTTTCATGCCTATCAACAATTGTTTTATCCATACCAAGTTTGAACAGTTCACTGTAGCAACAACATACTTGGCCTTGGCAGTAGATTGGGAAATGCAATTTTGTTTCTTGCTTTCCTAGGAGACTAATCTCTGTCCAAGAAATAAATCTCCACCACTTGTACTCTTTCTGTCATCTACATTTCCTGCCCAATCAGCATCTGTATAAACTCGGAGTTCAAATTTGTCATCCTTCTTATAATATAGACCATAGTCAACAATTCCTTTCAAGTATCTCATAATTGTTTTCATGGCCATCATATGTGTTTCCTTAGGATTTGCAGAGAATCTTGCCACAATCCCAATTGTAATAGTTGTGCTTTGTGACTGGCTTTGTTTTCTCATTTGATGACCACCTTGATTTGCATTCAAATGCTTTATGCCCATATTTATGACAATTGAAACAACTTCCTTGAAACTTGGGTGAGGTGGATGAATTAATAGCTTTGAATCTACATTCATGTGCTTGATGTCCATGCTTCTTGCAGTTAAAACAATGTCCATTAAACTTAGGCTTAGAATCAAACTTACCATGTTTGCTTCTGCATATGTTGGCTGTATGTCCTAGCTTACCACAGTGATGACATGTGGGCTTGGTGTTCTTTGGTTTAGCCATCTTCTGTTCTCCATTCATTGATGATTCTCCTTCTTTAGTAGATGAATGTTCATTCAGTCCAAGTCCTGATCTATCGCTGGATCTTCTATGTGATCTTAACAGCTCTTCAAAATATTTTGCAGCTTCATTGGGTTTGTTCATCCTTTCATTGATCTCTTTTTCAGTTCTCAAATCATGTTTCAACTGATCATTCTCAGATCTTAGTTGATTGATTTCCATATCTTTTCTACCCAATTCCTGATTAACCATCAGTAGCTGATTTACCATGTCTAGTTGATTATTAGTTAATCTTTGCATGCCACTTGTTCTTTCATCTAGTTTGATTGCAATTTTTCTTTTGTCTTCCTCAGCCACTATCTTATCATCTTTAGCTTTCTTTTTCTATTCTACTAATTCACAAAGTCTGACAGATTGAATTTCTTGTTCTCTCCTTAGAAATCTGATGTCATCATTTAGTATGGTATTTTTCTCCAGTAGTTCTTTTATAGCTTTATCACTCTCGGTAGAGTTACCATTGTCAAATAGTCCATAGATGTCTTCCTCTTTGTACTGTGGCTCATTTTGTTGGATTGCAATCTCTCTTCTCTTGCTCAAAGATTTCTTCAATTCTCCTCTGGCTACTTCCAGTTGCTGTAATGCCAGCTGTACTTCAATCTTTTGATTCTCTATGATCTTCCCTAGCTTATAAGCTTCCATTTTAAGATCTTTTTCCTCAAGTGGTTAGACTTCCTTAAGAGAAACCTTGCTACTCTGATGCCAATTGTTGGAAATATAAGTGGGAAAGTAATACTGAGAGGGGGGGGGGGGTGAATCAAATATTACCTACTTTTTTTTCTTTGATCTGATAAAACTTTTATGCATAACATAAAAAAAACTTGATCATAGTAAGCAACAAAAAATATAAAGCAACATACATGAAATTACTCATAACACCATGATTTTGGTAACCCAGAAACCCTTGAAAGGTAAAACTGGGGTGGGGATGACACCCACAAATCTTCACTACTGTAGTAATAATTTTTGCCTGTTAAGGCTTACAAAATGTGATCAAATCATGATCTAACCTATGAAAGGTCTACTCGGTTAAAAGCTAAAAGACTTGTATAGTCTACCTTGTTAAATGATTTATAAACTTACAATAAAGTAAGCACTCAGTAAAGAGATTTACAAAATTTTGCTAAGACTACTCGGTTAAGAGATTTACCCTGATACACTGGTCAAAATGTCTCAGTACCTGATCTTTCAGTTTGCACTAATATGCAGATTACATATCTCCTCTTTTCTTTATATTTTGATCTCTTCTATCTGATCTTTCTTGATTCTATCCATTCACTGCTTAGCTCGGCCACTGAACTCTATTTGAATACTTCGCTATTCTGAATATACTTCTCTGATCATTTTCTCATACTAATTCAATCTTATTTCTCTGATTCACACACACTTCTCTCTGATCTAGATCTTGCCCTTATATAACAACAAAAATGTTTTACCGTTTCAAGATCTACGGTTTAGATTTACTTCTACTACCGCCTAAACTATATAATTTTATGATTGGCTTTAGGTTTTACACAGGGATCAATGATGACAATATGGATGCGTAATTACCTCAATAGACAAAATACAAAACATTATTATCATAAAAAATGGTTTACCTCAATCATTGTGCCATTCCAAACTTGTATGTCAATTCTAGCTAACTCGACAAAAGTTATTCCTAGCACTCGGTGTTAACTGTACTCGGCATCGGTTGAACTTCTCTATCACTCGGTAACCATTGATATATGTAACTCAATAATAACTATACTCTCGACATGTTACAAACATATAGTGACCATGACTTTACTCGGCAGTACTACTGCTCGGTAAGTATACAATACAAAACTCGGTCTTTACAAAATGACTCGATCGCAGTGATGACTGACCATCATTGCCTAGATAAATGACTAAGTGTGAAACACTAATGGTTAACAAAAACTATAGAGATCTACAAACCATTAGTATTGGTAGACAACCACTTTCTTTCCACTATTTCGATCACCTTTTCTTCCTCCCTGCCGTACGTGTGCTACTTTATACATTTCATTTCCCTTTCCAACTCTGCGTATTCCTACTAATTACTGAGAGTTATCTTCCAACATGGAGAATAAACCACTAGACATGTGCGTAATGAGGGAAACTATTTGAATGACATACCCTTGTCTATTTGTCTTGAGCCCAGAGACTCTACCAGATCGTTGGGTTCAAACAATGAGCAATTGGTCCTTTCCATAAAATATGAAAATACCACCCTTGAATGTGTTATTCAAATTATGTAAATAAAAAAATAAATCCTTTCGGTTCATCTTTACTAGCACGTGTTCCAATCTTCTGGCTCCCGTGCTAATTTTGCCAAGAATCTCTCTTCCTTTCTCCATGCGTATAAAATGGAAATAAGTCTTATTTGATTGATTCCATCCTATACATTTTCAAATTATTTAACTTAAATCTAGATTTTACTTTTAGTAAAAAAAACTAAAATTAACTTAAAAATTGGATAATTCAAACTAAATTCTAATATTTTATAAATAAATCAGATTTCATTCCTTTCGAAGCAATTAAATTCCATTCAGTAAATTTTCTCAAGCATTTGATTATGTCAAAACAAAAATATGAAAAGAAAATTCGTTATTATAAAAGCATATAACTAAGTGGTGTGTGCTTGCAACCAATCTTATTTTGTTCTCATCCCTACCGATAAGATAAATCCCTCTACCTCGATCACATTCCCGTCTTCGTCCCCTCTAGATCATACTACACTCAAATGATCATTAGTAGATTAGTCCATTAAATCTATAATCGAACTAAATACATAATTTATTTGCATAACATAATCCACTTTTCAATTTCATAATAAATAACATGTTCATTTTGAAATTTTCTAATTCCTGAACTATCATTTCATATGCAAAAATTAAATTCCACATTTTAACATCATATTGGCATTTCATACACACATTTTATCTTAAAATAACAATAAAGATTTAAAATTAAACGAAGTCAAAAACATTTATTTATCACGACTTGGGTTGACTAACATTCGACCAAGTCTACATAAGTCAACAAAGTCGCTAAATAGTCCTATTAAATAGGAAAGCCAAATCGGGTTATGACACTACCAAACTTCTATTGTCTTAACAAAGTCAATAATTTGAAACTAGAATCAAGGCCAACTATATTTTAACAATAATTAGTGATGCATATATAGTGAGCCAACCTAAGGAATGATTTTTTTGAGTTACAAGGTGATACAAAATGCAATGCAAGCTAAAATGTGTAATGATGAAATGTATATAAGATAAACTTTTAGAATGATTTAGTGAATAATATGTAATGTAGTTCTTGGTCCAATACGTTTGGAATTTAAGTAAATTTTGTAAAGCTTGGAAAGGTTTCATAATCTAGAAAGAATGATGATGGATTGAACTTCAATGTGCCTATATAAATATCTTTGGGCTATGTAAGATTATCTTTACACCTTGGATGTTCTTACATCAAACATCCAAGGTACCTTGAAAAATGATCCCTTCACTTTAGGGTGTCTAAAATGAAACTAAAAATAGACTAATTGAGCCTTTGATATCTAAGACAAGTCTTCAATATGTCTTCCCTTCCCTTCACAAAGTATTGTTCATATTGTATGATTTAGGCATTGGAAATTAAGGCATCTCAACCTTAGCCAATCCTGATATTGTATCTATTTATTTAATGCTTTAGTTGTAGTTTCTTGATTAGAAAACCAAAATATTTTTTTTTTCTCAACTTCGCATAAAGTGAAAGAGAAGAGTATATGATTACTTAGACACACTAAGGCTTAAGATGTGGAATGAATCCTTTGAGGCCTTATTTATAGATACTAGATGACCTATCAATATGATAAGTTTTAATCTTACTTAGACTATTGGACAAATTGGTGAATGTGTAATGGTTGACAATTAGTCCATCATATGTATCAATACAGTTAACTTAGTCCTATAATTGAGTCAACCATTTTGTTTTTATTAGATAAGCAAGGTAAGGGCCCTAATCCATTACATGTAGTAAGACAACATTATAAGAACAAAAATAAAAAACAAGAAAAACTAAGTGAGGGGTCCCAACACTAAGACCAAGAAAACCTCCAAAACAAGATCACCAATCTATAACAACTAACTATCTAGAGTGGCGCATTGGAGTATTAATATAGCTAACATCTACAATCACTATTCTAAGTAGCATATTAACAAAGTGCATGGAAACATTAACATCTAAATCTAAGTTGGCAATCATAAAATAAGTCTTATAACAATTTAAAAGCTCCATAAAGGAGCAACTAACCAAAACCAAAAAAATATGGACACATACCATTATTTAGAATTATAAAGAGCCTCTATTAGGCTCCAGTCCTTTTCTAGCTCACAAAGTGCCATAGTCTAGGTGTCTAGTTTTTCTCTCTGAGGATGTCCATCTGTCGCTCTAGTGTTGCTACCTATCTTCTTGTTCTATTTCCTAATCTTGGACTTCGCAATGGTAATTCCCACCATGGCCCTATTCATTATATCATCAGTGATACAAATGAGAGAAGAGAGAGCCTTATCAATGCCCAAACACTTATCATTAATCTTTTTTTTCTAGATAATCAAGCCTCTAAAAAATTCCCACTAAAGGGTCCTCTTGGACTTTATTCTCTTCCCCTATTTCCTAAAGATCCTTATTATCCACCTCTTCATCAAGAGAAGAATAAAATTTATCTTTATCAAGGTCCCCAACAACCTGGTTATCCTTTGAAACACCTCGGTCTTCAAAAATATTTAAAGAGGTTGTATCCTAATCTTTTTGGTCTTCTTCCCCAAAATAGCATTCATCATTTTTTTCATCCTCATCTAATTATCTTGAGATGAAATGATTTCCTCCTCCATAACAATATTGTTTTCTTTTGAGGGAGGTTCAACAATATTTTTAGCTATCCTAACTGACCTTTTGCTTTCCTACCCAGAGTCCAACTCTTCAATCTTTACATTATTAGCTCTTTCCTTATGATTTTCTTCACTATTCTCTAGAATGGTATTAGTAACCTCCTTATTGGAAGAGGAATTATTGAGATTCTTCCTAGAGGGACGTAGAAGATTAAGAGGGGTTTTTCATTTTTTAGGGTTGACCTCAAGGAGTTCATTAATAGGTTGGGCAGACAGGGTACCAATTTTCTTCATTTTCTTATCGTGGATAATAGGGTGATTAAAAAATGAGTCATCCAAATTAAGTCTTCTTGAAATCACATTAAGAAATTGCAAGGGAGGGAAAGGGGGAAAAACTTGATGTTTATGAGGCATAGGGTTACCATATAGGGCGTTCTTGTAAAGGGACATAATAAGGCCTCAGTGAAGCATAGGAGAAGCTCCATCCTCAATGCTTTGTTGTAAAGAAGAGAACATTAAAAAGGGGATGTTTATCTTCTCTTGATGTTTGACATGATTCAACAAAGGAAAATGGTAGCTATGCAGAACCATGAACATACCCTCCAAAATTATTATTAACTCATAATATGAAGACTAACAAGGGCATATGGGGGATAAAGATATAACCTATCATAGCCATTTTGGAACCTCTTCAGTTGTTCCCTCTCCTCAAGGAATTTATTAATATAGCTATGATAATTACTTGATCTTTTCTTGGCTAGTCTCATTCTGGAGTTCTCCTAGTCTGCCACATCTGCAATCATTTACATAATAATAGTAAACCCTGAACTGCCAACCTTGACTCCACCAAACCAAGAATTGGTAAATTTAGAGGTGAGGATGTCATTATAACCCTACATCACCATACAAAAAGGGGCTTAGTGGACCGTGACAAATGAATCCTAGAGTTCTAAAATTTCCTCAAAGTCTCACAATTAATAGGCTCCAAATGTTTGTGAGGCCCCCCTATAACCACAATAGAACTTCTCTTCTTACACGAGATACTACCATCCCTACAATGCAACCATTCATTGAAATTAAATGTAGATAAGCCCCAAATAGAAAACACCAATATTAAAAATGACTTAGGATGGAGAATATGGAGTGTTGCTTCATGATAGATATCAATAATTACCTTTCTTTGGAAGGTAATATTCTGTATAGTGTGAATATCTAGAACATTAAAATTCACATGCTAAATTGATTGTCTTTGTTCTTGATTCCCCTTTCACAAGTAGCTCCCATATGTGAAAATAATTGCTCAGAAATAAAGTGAGGCCCTTATCAAAATTGCCAAAGTATGAAAAAAAGGAGATGAGGCAATAGTCAAATCAACATAAATGAAGTACAAACACATATCTTAAATAATAATTTCCTTGCCTAATAAATTTTCCAAGGGCACTAGGAAGGGTCCACATAATCCTTCTATGCTTGAAGATCCAACTCAATATCCACTTATGCTTGTAGACAATCTACATCATGTAATCATCTTTTCTAGCCTAGTCATCATAATTAACATGTTTTGATTTGATTTCATTTGAAATAATTTTATTAATATTTGGCAGGACTTGTATATTTCTTCCAATGGATCTAAATTTTAAAGTTAAGGCCCTCATTAGCAATAAATTCAACTAATATGTTCCTTCTCAAGTAGTCACTCATAAGAGATATGATCTCCCATGGCCCATCAACTTCTTCTTTAAGGATATAAATTATTAGTTTAGAATTTCTCTCAACTTCTATCCTGTTAAAACCCATCTCTTTGGCTAACTTAATGCCCTTCAAAGAACTAGTGGCCTCAACAAAATTATTTTATTTAATTCCCAAGTTCATATCTATGGATAACATCAGCTCTAGCTTGTCCTTGATTACCTTCAGAGAATCCATCGAATAACATTTTATCCATCCCAATTTTGGGGGTTTCCATTAAGTGTACATTTTGCTTAACTTCTTTGACTAGTTATTATTAACCATATCTTGGGAAAGACCCCAAATTTGTTCGAGTCTCATCTCTTGCAAGTTAGGCATATCGTTAAAGGACCTAAAGAAAGAAACATTTAAATTCTCTATTATTTGATGTATTAAGGTCATGAAGACCTCTTTTCTTGGTTTGGATATATCCCTAGATTTTTTTTATTGTGTTCTTGCCACAAGCCCCAAGTAAACGTTGGAGGGATTTGTCTCCAAAATTCTCTTATAAAAATGTGTTTTAAGGGGCATAATTTTCATGAATCAATGAACCAAGATAGAGAAGTACGAAAAACCCAATCCACTAGAGTAAGGGACCTAATCATAGACCACACTTCCATAACAAAGGGGTAGTGAAAGAATAAGTGATATGTACTTTCACTATCTTGATAACAAAAAAGTACATCTATTGATAAATTGGAAGCCTTGTTTATTCAAATTATCCATAGTAAGGATTTTATTGTGAGAAAAAATCCACCAAAAATACCTAATTTTTGGGATACGTTTAGGAATCCAAACCTTCTTCCAATCAAACTAATGTGGTCATTGGAGAGGAGGTTCCAATAAAAAATAGGCCAATATAACTGGAAAATCCCTAGAGGGTTAGGTCTCCACATCCATTCATCCTATTTTTAATTATCTAGAAGAGAGTTGTCCCCCAATTTACTTATGATATCACTAATACTTCTATCCCAATCAATCTGCCAACCATTTCTTAACTGTCTATTTCTAGATAGTTGGTCTTTGATATTAATTCATATGGGTTTAACACTATTCCAAGCTATTAAGTCCTAGAATTTCTCTCCCACCAACCCATTGCAATAGTTCTTAAGGCCTTCAATATTGTAGATGGAGGATAAATAAAGTTCACCCCTCTAAACATCCTTCCAAAAGAGAGTATCTTTGTTGTTTCTTATAATTTTACCCACACCTCTCTTTAATACCTCCCTACATTTTGGTGAATTATTCCAAATAATTGAGCTATAAGGTAGGCCTTCTCTATGTATGAAAGCATAATAGTTTTCCCCATTAAGATATTTATCCCTCAAAATTGCCACCCAATCCTTATATCCCTAGAGAAACTGCAATCCAATTTTGGAAAGGACAACCTTATTGAATATTTTAAGTCTTCTTATTTCATGAACCTCTTTATTTTTTGGGGTATAAACATTATCCTAACTGACTAATAAAAGTTTGGCCTTGTCCTCTGCCCCCATCTAAAGAAATTTTCTTTGGAGTTTTCCAAATTAATCTACTATAGAGGTCAAGATCTCAAAGGGGGAAAGATTGTAAATATGAATTTTTTGAAGAGAAGCCTTAAGGAGTTGAACTTTACCTACTTGCTTGAGCATTTTACCTTTCCATCCTGCTAATTTTTTATAGAACCTTTCTATTATACTACTCCAAAAGGTGTTGCTAGGATCTCTAGAAATTAAAGGAATACCAAGATAAGAGGTTGAAATATTATTATCTTGGCAACCTATAAATTCATCACTTTTTGAACCAGTCTTACTTCAACATTAAAGAAATAGATCTTTCTTTTTTTGTAATTTATAAGATGACTAAGGTAGTAGCATAATCATTAAGAACATTTTTCTAATGTTTTGATTCAATCACCGAGGCAACCCCAAAAAATATAGTGTCATCCACAAACTTTTGGTGAGTTTCAACATGCAAGGAGGAGACAATTTAACCCCATTGATAAATCCTAGATAAAATAGTTTTTTGCAGCTCCTCCCCAAAACCTTAGCTCTATGACCTTCCTTCCTTTGAGAGATATCGATAGTTGGGAGAAAAAGAGTAATGTTTTTTCAAAAGAATATATGTTTGGGTTGGAGAGGAGAGGTCGGGAGAAGAAATGGCTGAGTATGAATCGACACCCCCAAAGGATAGAGGTAGGGCCCTAGGGAACTCCAACTTGTGTGATTTATTGGTTGGGTATCACACTAAGATGAAAAAGTATGGTGATAGGGGATCACTTTTTCCTAGTCCTCCACCATAGAAAAAATACCTTTTATGAGAGCCATTCACAAGAACAAATCAAGAAGTAGTATAGGAAGTCTCTAGGATCTTCAAAATTGTTCTTATAAAACCAAAAAATTTAAGAAATCTTGTCAAAAAGGCCATGAAACTCTATTTTAAGCTTTGGATATATTAAATTTGAGAACCATTCCCAACTTCTTGCTGCTTTTCATAGGGTGAACTAATTCATGAGTAATAAAAAACATCCATTATGTGCCTCCCTTGAACAAATCCTTTCTAGTTGGAAGAAACCACTTTATCTAAGACCAATTTAAGCCTGAAAACCACTAGCTTGGACAAGATTTTATAGATTGTGTTGCACAAACTAATAGGTTGAAAGTGTTACATAGAGAAAATATCCTCTTTTTTGGGAATCAAGTTAATACAAGTGGAATTAACCTGATTAAGAATTCTACCAGATCTAAAGAAGTCTCCATCCATATTAAGAATGTCATCAACTACTAATTCCCAGTGACCTTGAAAGAAAGCTAGAGGGAAACCATCAGGTTCTATAGATTTAAAGGTGCCAAAGGAGAAAACAACCTTTTTAACCTCGTCCATGGTAACAGGTTTAAGTATCTCTTTCAAGCCAGATTTTGTAATTAAGTTTGAGATCACCTCAAGAATGTTATCTATCTTGGATCTATCCAAATTAATATGTTGTCAAAGGTAAGAGAAGATGGAAACAACCTCAACTACTATATCTTCCTCATTAGTTAGAACCAAACCATCCTCTCTTATCAAAATTTTTATTCCATTTCTTGGTTTGTGTTTCATGGTTGATTGCTGGAAGAATTTGGTGTTCTTGTCTCCCTCATTTAGCCATTGTATCCTAGACTTTTTCTTTCAAAAAACTTATTCTTTAGAGATTTTTAACTATTGAGTTATCAAATACAATGTAGCATAAATATTAACATATTCTTGTCCTAACTCCATTTGATCCTAGACTTCCTTAAGCTCAAGAGAAAGAGACTTTTTCTTTTAAAAGATGTTCCGAAAAGAAATTTTATTCCAACCTTTAACCATTTTCTTAACTTTTTTAAAACTTTTTTTGGAGAGATAATGAACATAGGGGTACCATTGCAAGGAGTTTTCCACCAATTTTCAACCATTTTATTTAACTCTAGATGATATGACCACATGATATCATATTTAAATGGGAAAGGTCCTATAAACATCTTATCTTCTCTAGTGAGAAGGATAACATTATGGCCATAACCAGTTCTCGAAAGAGCATATAGAGACAATGTTGAGAGGATATTCCAAATACTTCTTATCAAGAATCTATCTAATTTGATTTGTAAGAAATGATCTTCTTGTTTTCTATTGCTCCAAGTAAACCTGACCCCCTTAAGCTCTATGTTTATCAAAATAGTCACCAAGATGAAATTTGTGAAATCTATCATACTATCTAAATAGTCCTTCTATCATCCAAGATTCTTTGACAGATAAAGAGGGGATTTTTAATCTCCACACATCATCCATATATCCATAGTGTGATTCTTAATGGAATATGCCAAATCATTCCACAATTCAGCCCTACCATATCTAGTGTTAGGGGTATACACATTAATCAAGTTCCATTTTTTAGCCAAGGTAATTTATTCCATTTGAACTATAGTATTGTTTCTATTGTTGGACATATAAATTCCATTAAACTTTGTAGGATTCCAAAGGGTGGCCAAATCCCTGGAGGCCCCTTTAGGGTCATATATAAAAAAATGTGTAGTAGGCCAAATATTTTAAAAAATCTTCTTTTTTCATCTTAGTTTCTTGGATATAAAGAATACCAATTCTTTTTTCAATTAAGAAAAACTTAATAAAATTTTGTTTAGTTAGGCTATTAAGCCTTCTTTAATTCCAAGAAAGAAACTTTATTGCAAAAACACAGGAGCACTTGAGATTGCAAAATTAGAAACAACCCTATTATTTCTTCTTTTTCTTATCCCATGTCAAATCCTACAATGGTTTTCTACTTACCACTTGCCAAATCTCTGAATACTCTTCTATAAGCCAATAGTTATCTTGACTTGTGCATATCTAAAGTTTGTGTTATAATTAGTTTCTTATTTTAGTCACATTATTATTCTCATATTATTTGTATATTGAATTTGGGACATCTTGCTATTTCGATGTAAGGAATATTTAATAGTATATAATTTATTTATTAAATATCACATGTTATTATATTAGAGTATTTTTAAAGTAAAATAATCAATCAAGAATATTGTGTTAATTTTTAGTGCCTAGGTTTTATATTCTTACAAATTAGGTACTTTTAGATCATTCATTTGTTGGCTTGATTTTTTTATCTTGAAAAATTTTAAACTTTTTCATTGTCTTCAAATTGGTGTACTTATTTTTGTGTACTATGTTTTTATAATCAACCATGAATCATTGTAATAAATTCTTAATCTTATTTAGGTGTTCAATCACTCATCGAAATTGGTGTTATCCACTTGTATTTGTAAGTAGTATTGACACACTCACAACACCTAGTTTCATTGTCCTTACATTATGAATTTGTGGAAGCTATGATGACCATACATTAAGACCAAGATTCTGAAGCTATTACAATTCAATTTCATCCCATGTTTGATTATTCAAGGAGTCAATAATGTAGAGGATTAGTTATCCCATGTAGATTACATTCAATTACATGTAGAATTTGTTTTATAGTTTCCAAATTATAGGTCAAATAGTTTTGAAAGCTAAAGTGGGTGGTACAATGGTTTGGTCAAGATTTGGTGCTCCAAATTTGTTGTGTAATGTTAGGTTGTTGAGGTGATTGCAACTCCCAATATTCTCAACATAGATGTTGTATAATAGGAAAATGGAAGCAATGCAAAAGATAGATAAATCACCTCCCTTTTTAACAATTACATAGTCATAAGGGATATGCCCCACTAGGATCAAGAGGAGACTCAAATGCTAAGTGGGACAATGAATTTATTTTGCTAAAATATGTGATTGATGAAATGGAAATGATATACTAACATGATTAAAATGCTTAATTAGATAAGACACAAAAATAAGAAATAAAAAATAGATACAAACTGATATTACCAATTTTTTTTAGAAATGAAAAGTAGAGCTTAGATCTGATCTGTAGGAGAAATTTGAGTAAAAAATGGAAAGGAAATGCCAAAAATCATCTTGTATCTAGGCATAGATCACCAATGGCATTATATACCCTAAAAATTTGATTGAAACTTTTTGGGTTTTTTGACTGTGTCTGACCTTGCTAATCCTAATTTATTGGCTTTGTAAACTGTTCCTACACATAGAAAAATAGGAATGAAGGTTGAAATAAAGGGGTTTGCATTAGTCAAACCTCGAAATGAAATGAAATGAAATAAAGGAAAGCATTTTTTCATGTAGCAAAAGTTAGATCTAGAAAATGAAGTATATCATACCTTGATAATGCAAATGCTTCTTTGAATGAGATCAAATATGTTGATGCAATAGATTTAAGAAAACACAAAAACCCAAAAGGAAATCATGAAAGACAAAAACTCATGGAATAGATGTTGTAATTCACCACAATGTTTGATTGAGGAGAAGAGAGAGAAGACTTGAATAGAGATAGATGGATGTGGATCTCCTTCCTTGATGGAACAACTCCTTTGTTTGGCCTTCAATATGAGAAATAAGATAAATCTATGGAGGAAATACCTCAATTTCTTGAGAAGAATGAAAAATTGAATGCTTGAACTGGATGGCTCTTAATTGCTTGAATTACTTTCTTGCACTTGATAACTTGAATGCTCAATCACTAGAATTCTTTTTAAGAAATAATGGACACTAGATCATGAATCATCGATCCAAAATAAGGAGAGATAGGGGGTTATATATACATTTCACATCATTTTGGGGAGCTAAAATTAAGTAAGCTGACCATAGGACTAGATTTCTACCCAAAAACCCTAGCACAGACCCCTGGGCCAAATTTGGGCCAAAATCCTGAAGGACAAAATGTCAATGGCATTATATACCTAGGAGAATGAGCCCAAATTTGAACTAGGTGCCAAAGGAATATGGTATGTGCAATATTTTTAAGTACAACTCATTCCAAGGTCAAGATAGATTACAAATGCCACAAATAGGGCTATAGGCCTAGGTGATGAAATGAATTATGGGATTGGAGGAAAAAGGGAGAAACACTCCTAGAAATATGGGATAACCTTGATTTGAAGCAAGATTGAAAGGAATGGAGGACCAATATTTGAATTTAGGTATACTTTAAGTGAAATATGAGGTCCTAGCATAGAAATTACACTAAAGTAGGGATGAAATAATCCTTAAATTGTATGTAAATTAGGTGCTTACAATTTAGGACTATACATTTAGCCCCCACTTTAGCAGGAGTATGAGATAAGCTCATGCTCACAGTAATGGGAGAGAGGGAGAGAGAGAGAGAGAGAGAGAGAGAGAGATGATCATGGGTGAATTGCAAAGAGATAAGATATCACTAAGTTTGAGGATGTAAGCCCCCAAATAAATAATCTCAACTCAACATTCATGTATAAAGGCACAAAAATAAAACTAAACAAAAGGAAAGAAAAATGACACAAAGACACAAAACATAAAGAGGGTTTAGGACTAAAATCAAAACTCCAAATCAACCAGTCGAAGAGACCTTGATTGAAAATGTCCCAACCACTAATATCATGTTCAAAAAGATATTGCAAGAGTAAAAGTGACCACATAGAAAGGGAAAGAACATTTCCAAAGACCATACAAAACTCCATGATCTAATGCACTAGAATAGCTATGAGAGCATGGAAAGAAAAAGAGAGACCATGAATCCAATGGGCTATCAAGTTGTGTTATGCTAGGTGATCCAAGGGAGAAGAAGAGGAGGAGAAGAGTAGAAAGGCTATCAATTTATGTTACACTAGTTTGACTCATCCCAAAGAAGGAAGGAGAATTGATGGTCTAGTAATGGCGTTATGCTAGTCAATTCCACCTTGAAAGTTTTGCGCATGGGGTGGCTTTAAAATTTTACGTTTAGGGGTAACTTAAAATGTTTTTGCACACATGAGAGGCTTTGAAATTTTATGCTCAAGGGTGTCTTAATTTTTTTTTTGCGTACAAGGGTGACTTAGGAGATCAGTCTTACATAAAGCATTGTCTTTGTGTGGATCCATAAAAATGATCAGTCCTAAGGAAAGTATTATCTCCAAAGGGATAAAATTAAAAAAAAGCTACATAATGTACAAGGGATGCCACATGTATGCCCCCCTCCTTATGATGGAAATAAGGTTGACATCATAAGGAAAAGAGAACAAGGATACCTACTTCCAACAACAAGAAGATATCCTTAAAACAACAATGTATGCCATAACCATAACAAAGAGTGAAAACTCTTGTTAGCTAAGGAAAATATATAATCATGAAAGGATATTCACAAGTGGGAAGAGACCCTTGAAAGGAATAGATCATTTTTAAAAGACATCTACCTTAAGGAGGATTTCTTGAACAAAGAAACATCTTTAAGACAAATAGGGGAAGAAAGAAAGAATATACCATTCTAGCCCCCTATTGCTAGGTGAACAAGGGATTCTTGACGAAGGATGACATACTTTAAGACCTAAAGTAATGGAATTTGTTTATGAAGAACATAGTTTCAAAAATAAAGAAGAGGTTGTGATCAAGAATTCCCACCCCTTGTATAAGAGAATGACGAATCAAAACAAAACAATTCTTTATAAGAAAAGAATGTTATATGATAAACGAATGTCATTTTACTTATAAGGAAAGTAGATCCTTAGAAAGAATGAGGAAGACAAGCATATGAAAATCCCCCCGCTTCTAAGTGTGAAAGAAAAGGTAAATATAATACCTATTGTACACCCTTAGTAATAATTTTCTTATAATAAACATGCACTTTGATGCAAAAATAAGTCACAAAATAGGATATAAATTTCAAAGAGAAGATCATAATCTAAGAAAAACATATTTATGAAAGAAAGGACATCAAATTATAAGAGAAAAAAAAATAAAAAGGGAAAATAATGCACCCTTAAATGTAGGATTATTTATAATAGACACGCCCTTTGAGGCATGAAAAATATTATTAAGTAAAGAGAATTTTTTTTTTTTCACAAAACAAATAATCTCATACCAAAAAAGGATGTACAGTCATAAAATAATATCAATTCATTAAGAGGTGATGAATATAAGAAGGAAAAATATGCCACATTAAGCAAACTTAGTGGATAAATCAATTATACAATTTACACACTTCCAAACAGGGAAGAGATTGTCAAGAAGGACATCGATCCCATTAGAGAGAAAGATCCTAAACAAACAAGTCCATGCACGAAATGACATCATAGCATAAAATATATAACCAAAAAAGAGATAATGGATCCTTTGGAAGGAGAGTAAAGATGGGATAAAGAAACCCTTGGCCCCCAAGTAAGGAAACATGAATCACTTCCTAGTATGATGCTCACAATGCACATATGCAAAAAAAAGATCCCCCAATAATGTAAGCTACTAAATTTACATAATGTAGAGAAACATAAAAGGAAAAAAAGATATGCTAAGGTATATTTTTTATGTCAAGAAAAAGAAAAAGATCTATTGTTAAAAAAAGAAGAGATCTATCAACCAAATGTTGAACAAATTGTCTAAAATCAACACAATCATAAAGAGATTGTTATTTCTATGATGAAAGAAACAAAAAAATTCACCATTAATAGGCATTTGATTCTTTGGAAAATTTCTATAAGGAAACCAAATTCTAGAGTTATATTTAATCCTCCAATAGATTATTTTAGCCAAAGCCAAGTGGTCATCAAAAGGGGATGTGTCAATGGATGGTGTTGGTAAAAGAATGTCAGTTGGAGGCTTTGGTTGTGATGAAGAAGGAAAAGTAGTATCTTGAGGTATGAAACCTAGGCCACACTAAGTGAATTGTATAGGAGGATCTATAGAAACCTTAATACCTTGTTCATTAATGCCAAGTCCTAACCCATGATAACCTTGTTGAGTAGTGATATCATACCTCACATTGTAATTGGATTTTAATGTAGAGGGTGAAGGAGATTTATCTTGAGCTTTGTGGAAATGTGTGGTATAATGAGGAATATTCTCTTTAGGGAGAGTCATATCACCATTCTTATCATATTTAGGAGGTGAGGAAGAGGAAGAATTATCAAGATCTTCTTGTCTAATTAATATTGTTGGAGAGAAATAATCAATAAAATGCTTGACATCAAGATTATGAATAATGCGTTAATAAAAGGAATATTGTTTAAGGTCATCCGAGGAATTGCATAAACTAACTTCCCTAAGACTATCCATTAGAGGTTGTTGAGGTAGAAGATATCTAGGCCTTACTATGATAGGATAATTAGGAGGTAGATCTCTATCATCATGATTACTAGGAGTAGGATTAGGATGATTTGTAGTATTATTATCCTTTGGTTCTGTTAGTAAACATATTTTTACCTTAGTTTTGTATCTTGATATACATTCTCTATTGCCCTGTCTAAGGTCAATCTTTACTGACAGTTGGGTAAGTGTCTTATATCTTCACTTCCCTCTAAATTTTCTTAGGTATAGCTCCCTAATTTGATTTTCAATTTAGACTTATCTAACAACTATCTTGTCTTTTGGCTTTTAACCAGAAAGCCCGCAAGGCTGCTATAACATTCTTCAGATGTTCAACATCATACTTACAACTTAATAATCAAGACTTACTCACACAGAAAAACACAGTTCTCTGCATTTAAAGCATGTAATTCATCAAAAATGAATTAATAAAGATTGAAGTATAAACTACAAAGATCTCAAGATATTGGCTAAGACTTATATACCAGAAATGAACATGTTATCAAACACAGGATATGCATTCATTCGATTCCAAACTGCAAAGATTTGAAGTAGGTATATATATATATATATATATATATATATATATATATATATATATATCACATAACTATTTTTGCAACATAGACTAAAACATATAACAACAATATGTTCTTAAACCACTAACTTAAAAATCTCCAAGTTCAGATTCAAAGAAACCTTTTGAAAGCAAAAATACTAAGTTCTACTTCTTCAAAATTCTTCTAACCCCTTTACTCTACTGAACTAAACTACTTAAAGTTTTTCGAATCCGAGAGGTCTCCCGAAAAACCCAACCTCTTGATTAAACAGTTAAGATCATATCAAGTATCAAAGGACACATGGCCCTATGAGTTTTTAAGCATGAAACTAAGAAATTTAAATATCAATATCTACCTCTTTATCGAGGGCGCACTCTTCTTCCCCTACGGCATCTCCTCCTTCTTCGATGGTCTGCTTTGCTATTTCCAGCTGTTTATGCGCTTGTAGCAATTCTTTGGAAAGCTACATATGCGACACCTTCAGATTCATGACCCTAATCATGGCGGCTTCCTTGGTCCACCTAGATTTCTTAAATTTTTCGACGGTTAGAGGGAATTGATCCACGTTGAGATAGAGCATTGATTCAATGCGAGCAACTTGAGTTAAGTCGGAGGGTTTAGTGTTTGGCTTATCCTTTAATTTCTTCATTGTGTTCTCAAACACAACAAGAGCTATTTTCTATTCCTATTCTCCCATAATAACTATATATGTATGAGCAAAATTTATTACCCTAAGCTCGGTGATCATGGATTTCTGTAATTGTTTGATCTCATGCTCACTATCTTTGTTCTTAGAGATACTACTCCTGACTGTGCTTAGTCACCAACTGACATTTTTCCTTAGAACAAAGAAGGTAGACTCATCTAGACTTTTAACACCATGATTAGTACAGAACTTAACATAGCCATATTTCTCAATTTCCAGGAACTTTGACATTGCACCAAACCATTTTTCTTCATCCTGCTCCCATGCTTTCCTTTGAGCTTGTAGTTCCCCTATTAGAACCTTCAAATCATGTAGGAGTTCATGAACACCCTTTAAATACCTGGAACTACTTTTACTGATCTCACAAATCCATTCATCGACAGAAACCACCAAAGCACGCCCTCTCTGAACTTGATTAATGAAATTCTTGCTTTCAGCTGATTTAGGATCAAATACTTGGGGTGACTGAACAAGGGGGGTAGCATCAAAGCTAAAAAAGGTATTTATGAATTGGGATAGGGTTACTATGGTCTGCTTCAGCTCCTTCTTTTCCTTGCCATCCTGCCAGGAAGTGTTTAACATTTGCTGTGCAGTTTCCTTGAACAAATTATTCTTACCAGCCCTGTCTAAATTACCTAGGTCCACCTTAGTAATTTCAAAGTCTTCAGCCTTGATTTCCTATCCATCTTCTTTTTCCTCCTTTGGCTTATAAGTGGAAACTTCGGCAGTGCATTTCTAGTCTTTGTATCAGTGATCATGCAAGCTGTACTTTTTATTTTCTTTACCTTAGGAGTTTTTTGGACGTACTTACTCACAATATCTTTAACTGGAAGAGAAGCAGGAACCAGATTATGCTTTTTACTTATAGAGGTTAGCGGCCAGCGAAGTAAAACTCTGGTACTTAATGACCGTTTAGGTGCCTTGGCAGGTGTGGATATGACTTCTAGCATAGCATCATCCAAGTCAAAGAGGTCTTTGTCTATTTTCTCATTCTCTAGAATATAGAAACTGATATCTTCCATTTTATCCTCATCCAGATTTATTGTCAATGACTCAGCCTAGGCCATGTCTCTTTTGGGTTTTGACTTGGTTCTTGATCTAGTTACTCTCTGTGGGAGAGCAGTTGAGAGGGAGTCTGTCACAACCTTTTTCTTTGACCTCTTGACGTGGAGCTTCCTAGTAGTTCCTGCAGTTTCAATATGTGCAGGTGAATTAGAAATGGAAAGAGAAGGACATAAAGGAGAGCAAACAATTCCTTCTTCTTCTACTCTACTCTACTCTCTTTATCCTTTCTTCTTCTCTGGAGCCACTTATTGGTTAATTAGATAACATGAGAAGTTCTTTTCTCAATATCATCTTCTTCATTTTTATCCCAGTCAATCACCATTTCTTTCTTCTCCATAGAATTTTGGTAACTTGGGTCAATCATATCTGACCCGTCATCAGTCACACCTTCCACACTTATTTGCAACCTCATGGACTAAATTTGTGAAACACACAATCGACTGTGTTCTCTTTCTTCTACCTATGACTCATCATTGCAATCCTCCCATAAATCTTCTAGGTGAGGGATGGGAAACATATGTGCCCTAAGGCCCAAGACTCCACTAGCATAATTTTTATTATCAAACCCCACCCATTCTACATAAAATTTGAAGTTGAAATGATGGATATCGGACCTAATGCTAATAGCATCTACCATGGTATTGCATGAAAACTTTCTTTGGGTAACAGGGAAGTATTTAGTCCATTGATCTTCTGGTAGAAACCTTTTCAGAACTCTTGATAGTTGTCGACAAACCTCTGCTAGTACAAAACACTCAAAGGTATATCTGGGAAGCTTTAATGGTTGATCTTCAAACCCCCCAACCCTGACATAGGTAAACTCTAGGAATTGGATGTAGTAACTTCTGTACTTGATTATTAGGGTTTGGGCTTCAGTACCGAGTCTCTTACCAGATGAACTAGAAATTTCATAACATGATTTGCCCAGGAAAGTATCATGAACCCTTTTATAGTCTGCAGTAGCTTTATCTTTTCATAAAGTAGGGTAAAATTCATATATAGACATATCAGCAGCTAATGGTTCATGTGGGAGACCTAGCCAGGTTCGGCTACATGCAAGGCAGTAAAGGAGATATGAAGACATATAGAAACCACTCCCTGTCAACTTGGAGGTATTTAATTGTTCTCACAAGGAACTCATGATTAATTTCGCCCAGTCCAACATTTGGGTTCCGTCCAGAATAATCTGGACATAGAAATACATCCAATCGGCAAATAAAAAGGCAGACTGAGACCCAATGGCCCGATGCAACATGACCATAACATCACTAATATATGAATGAACATGGGTTCTATTGAATTTCTTAGGGAGATGAGAACCACCCCTTTGAGGATTTAACAACCAATTTTTAGCCATTGAAGTACGGTAAGCATCCCTATTTTCATTAAATTTCACAACAGCCTGGGCTGGGGAGAATGCATAAAACTCTTTTTTTGGTATTTGTAGGGCTTGAGAAACTAGCTCTTGTTTGATTGGGATCAACACAGAACCATCCTTTCTCCTTATAGACTCAGACCTAGCATCATAGCACCGGATACATTTAGAAATGAGCTCTGGACAGGGAATGGCGGGAGGAAATGTGGTTGTTGAACACAAATTACTATGCAAAATTTCAAGAGTCAGGGTATTTTCTAAAGAATCCAAGAGTCTAGCAGTAAGTTTTTCGATATCATATCCCTCCAAATCAGTATTTGAAATAATGGGGCCATCACACACCAGACTAGAAGAATTCCCAAACAAATGAAAAACTGACTTCATCTTTCTGCAAATATAATACCAACTTCTTTCCCGCTAAAATAAAACTGTGAAATGTAAGGAAGAATAACCAATTGACCTTTAAATTGCAGACATCATAGATTTCAGAGCACAACCAGAGCTATCCCCATGCACCAGCTTGCAAAGAAGACTTAAGCATTTGTAATGAAAATGAATGCATAATAAGCTTAAGTAATACCTTGAGGGTATGCGGATTAATTACAAATCTTCACAATTAAATGCTACAGATTTGATTTGACCTTCACACCAAATGATATTAATCATTAATTAAAACCATTCTCGAGGCCATCACTTCTAATTATGGTCATGCAAACCAAGGGTGTACTTTAGCATGCCTAACACCTAATAGTATTCATTCCTTTATTCGTGGGCCCCCAATACCGCTCACTTAAGAAACTAATGCCTTTTTTTGATGTCATCATACCCCCTTTGAACACTCTTGAATTTACTTCCCCTGGGTTCTCAATAGTTCTTCTTAGTTCCCTGTTATTCACTTCTAATAGCCTTCCGACAATTCATATTCAAAACAGTCAACTCGCAAATCTTTACAATGCATACTATTCAAGTTTTAACTGTATTTTGAATATCTCAAACATATAACCGATCACCTGCAAGCCTGTAAACCTTAAGCCAAAATGTTAAAAAAAGGTGAATGGTCATGAACCTACGTGAACAAAGTTCTACATTGGTCACTGATGTTCAGAGGTATTCAAGGGTGTTCATGACGGTTGGTGACTTGCAAGATTAAATAACTAAGGAAGGAAAATGGCATTTGAACCAGCTACTAGAGCGAGAGGAAAGTTCATTAAGGGTAGATTTTTGATGGGTAGGCACTATTGAGGTCGCATAATCATTCAGAATTGACTCAATGACCAAAGCAAAAATTGGGACTAACAAGTTCATTGATAGTAGCTCTTATGTAATCAGAACATTCCATAAATTTTGTTAAAATTTTAATGATAAATGAACATGAAATATTGATAAGAGATTTGAAACATGCCTTATAAGGGAAAAAATATTTGATAATCTCATAATGCCATATGCAAGAACTGTTAATGTGATTTAGAACAACAGAGAGGGGGGGTGAATCAATTGTTCTCAGGTCCAGATGTATAAAAACAAATTTTAAACTCTTCAACAAATCAGATCTAATAACTAACACCTACTTAGTCATTACTGATTGCATAACATAAACATATAACAGTGCAGTCCACTTATCCAATAGCATCTAACTTGTAAAACATAGAAATGTTCAAACCAAAACATTCACATAAGTATCAACACTAGGATTTATAGTGGAAACCCAATTAGGGAAAAACCACTTTGTAACATGTTACTATTATGTTCACTCCTCTAAAGTGAGCTCGGTGAAAATCCAACCCTGTCAAAGGTTATAAACACACTGTCAGGTGTGACCCGGTTAAAGGATTTAAACTAGTTTGTTAAAAGTGCACCTTGTTATAGGACTTACATACACTCCATTAGAATGCAACCTTGTTCAAAGGATTTATACCTATGACTGTTAGGTCAACCTCTGTTAAAAGGATTTTGACTATTACAATGGTTAGAAAGTAGCAGTAATATTGATTTGAAAGACATACAACTCACTTTGCAAATATCAGATCCAATTTCGTACACATATGCTAGCTTACTGACTATGAACCTTTACCATCTCCATCACTGATCTGCTCAGAACTCTCTTCAAGCAATCACAACACTTCTTCTTTAGCCTTCTATGCTTAGATAGTCAATAACATCAATAATACTTCCAGCATTCACCTCTCCTACAACCTCTAGCTTAGGTTTCTTTAATACTTCCTCTATTAGGTCAATACATCTTTTTCTACTTAATCTCCTTCGTAGATCTTAGGGTTAGGTTAGATTCATTGAATCCATCCTACATTATGTTCTTCGGCTATCCTTCTAGAAATATCTTGAATCTCTTAATAGATTTACAATAAAATATTTTACAGTGCATTAAATGCTTTCATACAATCAAAAAATAAAGTCAACACATTTTACATAATCCAAGAATTCAATGATGTCGGTTGGAAATCTGAATTCTTCCTCAAATGCAAAATACTGACACTCAGTCAATACTGTGTTCAACTTCTCGGTCTTCACTAGAAAGCTCGGTCACCACAAACTGTTTCCTCAGCTAATACTGTCTTCCTCGGCAATTAACTGGTGTTTGGTCAACACCAAATTTACTCAGCATATACTAGCTCGGTCAACACTAACAACACTCGGCTTACACTAGATTTCTTCACTTTTTCTCAGTTAAGCCTACCAGTTTAGTCTTCATTCTTACTTAGATAAACAATACATTATCTTATCATTGTGCCACATAATCAAGTACTCATTGAAGTACCAAGATAACTCAACCTTTCCTTAGGTGCTATTGTTACCAACCTTGCCTTACCCCTTAGAAACAATCAAATAGATATAGTACTTTCTTAAATAGCAGCAGCCTTACTAGTTAAGGTTTGACATCAATATTGACAATACAACAATTGCTTCAATTGCAGTTTCCAACAATCTCCCTCTTTGGCATTGATGGCAACACCATATGAATATCACATGAATTACCAACCAATCCAAAACTTATTTGTCCATCAAAAATATTAATAATATCCTTAGATTCATTTTGATACAGAATCAATTAGCCATGCTTGACCGTCCATTGAATTTCTCCCTCTGTCTTGATCTTCCATGGAAAATTTCATTTTGTGTACTCATCTGTGTATTCATCTATGATCATCTCTCTCTTTGACAAAAATGAAAAAGAAGCAAAAAAAACATACATCCTGCAGATGTAGATATCCTCCTTTCAGTTTAGTAACAATATTTCTCCCTTTGTCATCTTTGCTTATGACTGATTCTTGGCTTTGTTGTGCTTTTCACAACTCTAGGTTGCTCCTAAAGTGTGACCTTTCTCTTCATCAATTTGTTAGATATTCTTTGCAGCACATTTGATGAAGTGCTCCTAGCTTGAATAGGCAGCCTCAGTTAGGGGAAGGACCCCTAATTGACTTCTCAGGTATTCATGAGCTTCTTTAGGTAAAGCCTTAGTGAATATGTCTGCTAGTTGTTCCTTTGTATTCACATATTCCATGCAGACCTCTTTATCTTGTACCAACTCTCTCAAGTAATGATAATTGATGGCAATGTGTTTGGTCTTTGTGTGCATTAATGAATTCTTAGAGATGTTGATAGCACTTGTGTTGTCACAGAAAATGACAACTAGTTCAGTGATTTCTTCTTTCATGCCTACCAACAATTGCTTTATCCATATCAAATTTGAATAGTTCACAGTTGTAGCCACATACCACTTAAAAAATTGAAAAGCATCAAATTTTTCTTTTAAGAACATTACATGCATCATTCTGGTATAATCATCAACAAATAGGATAAAATATCTAGCATCACAATAGCTTTGTACACCCATTGGTCCACAAAGGTCAGTATGAACCAAATCTAAGATATTCTCAGAAGTAAAAGTTTTGCTCTTGAAACTAGACTTTGTCATCTTACCCAACTGACATTCTTTGCACATTACATTCTCAGGTTTCTTCAATCTAGGTAGACCTCTCACTTTCTTTTCCATACTAATTTCTACCAAATTTTCAAAGTTAACATGACATAGCCGCTTATGCCATAACCAAATATCATCAAGTTGTGTAATCATACATGTTTCTTCAAATAGGTCTAGATAGAACAAATTACCTCTTGTTTGTTCTCCACTTCCAATCAGTTCACCAGTGGCATCAAATATTTTGGCCTTTCTGTGATGAAATTCCACTCGATAGCCAGTGCTATTAAGCTGTGCAACACTCAGTAGATTATAGTTAAGACCCTCAACCCAATAAGCATTTTCACAAGTGATTTTATTAGTCAGCTTAATCAATCCTTTTCCTCTAACATGACATGGTGCATCATTACCAAATTTCACACTCCTACCTTTATAATGATCTAAGGTATCAAACATACTCTTATCTCCAGTCATATGATGTGAACAACCACTATCAATAATCCATTTATCATTTTTGTTCACATAAGATATCAATGCAGTTTTCTCATCCTCACCAGATTCATCTTTCATTGCAACATAGACAACCTCAATTTCAAAATCATCACTATCAGTGTCAGTCTCTTCTTCGACAATGTAGCAGGATTTCTTACCTTTTCCTTTGTAGTCCTTGTATCTTCAGTAACCTCTATCTTCTCTTTTGTCTTTATGCTTTCTCTCTCTTTCTTCATCCTTATTATCCCTATTAGGACATCTAGTAGCTATTTGAATAGAGGTAAAATGGAATCACCTCTATTTAATGTGTAAATGTGTGAGGGGGAAATATGAGATCAACTCCCAAATCCAAATTCCCAAAGGAGAGATCCAATTTGATCAACCTAAAGGTTAATACACAATCGAATCAATCTATGGAGAATATGAAAGAGAGAAAAACCCTATATTTCCTTATGATGAAATTGAAGTGTTTGAAATCTGAAATAATTGAAATACAAATACTAACCTCAAATTAGGGCAAATTTGGAAAATGCCAATTTTTGATGTCTGTGTGTACTTTTGGGAAATTCTACAACCTATTTTAGATTGGAAATGCCGAGATGAAGAAAACCCAAAAATCCTTTGTCTTTCCACTGGCAGGTAGTCTTTGACCCTCATAAAAGGTTAAAGGCTACATTCTTTATTTGAAGGTTGATTCTGACTTTGTTCGCAAATCCTGAAAGTTCGTTGAAAAGGGTATCCAAATCTACTCTCAGATCTGAAATTCCGCACCTGTACCTACAAGAAAAATGGTTTTGTTATTTGTTTGGGGTGTTTGCCTTGGTCAAACCCCGGTTTGGAATCAACCTTAATATTGAAATTGAAATGGAGAATGCTAGCAAGTAGTAGAAATGGATCTAACAATGAAGCCATTGAATTCGATAGATATGTAATTGTATTTTGAATGTAAACAAGTATATTGATATGAAAGCTTGAACATAACAATGGAAAATGTAAATCAAACCTCCATGATTATATGCTTGGAATCCACCTTGATAGAAGAATGAATGGATCTTGAAGATGAACAAAAGGATCTTGAAGGAAGATCACACCATCATGATGGCTAGATCTAGGGTTTGAATGATGAATCTTGAATGCTTGAACCAAATCCCTTCAATGGCTTGAATGCTTGAATCCTTGATCTTCAATGGAGAACTTTGGATGGAGAAGAGAACTTGAATGCTTGAATGAATGCTTTCTTGATCACCTTGAGAGCTTGAGAGAGGAGATTGCTAAAACTTGATGATGAAAATGAGAGAGAGAGAGGAAGGCCTCCTTTTATCGTGAACTAGGGCACAATCCTCTAGAGGGGTCACCTTGGAGAATTAAATCCCAATTAGGTCCTAACCTTTAGAAAATATACCTAGATTAAATGCAATTAAAGGATTTACCATCCCAAAACCTGAAATGGCCGATCCATAGGTGGGAAGCAAATATCCCCAAAACCCGACACTCGGAAATCAAGGAAACTTGAAATTTGAACAGGGGGTCAAGGATGAGGTTGGAACTAACCAGGTTAGGGTCGAGGTCAATCCTGACCATGTCAGGATAGAGATCAACTTTGACCCCATAAGGTCAACTTTGACCTTATGGTAAAAAACCTCAGGATCCAAACCCAGAATGTTATGAAATGCAGACATGAAGTGAAAAATGGGGTAGATAGAAGTAGAATGAGGAGAACAAGCATGGTCTGAGCAAAGAGCTGATTCTAGGTGCTTGACATGACCTAGACTACTCACTCAGAGGGCTAAACGCTCTTAACATGGAAGTGCTTCCATTTTAAGATGATACATTAAGCCCCCACTTTAGCAAGAGTATGGATTCGATGCAAACTCTTGGTAAAAGAGAAGGAAGAAGAAATCCTAGTGGATTCAAAATGAGATAGAATGAAACTTAGTTAGGGACACAAGCCCCCAGGCTAAGGATTCTAACTCAACATATGCGCACGATGGTGCGAAAAATAAAAGGACACAAAAGAGGGGTTAGTACTAAAACAAACCCAAATCAACTAGTACAAGAAACTTTGCTAAGAAACATTTCTTATACTAACATCATATTTGGAAAGCTATCATAAAAGCATTAATGTTTACATAAGAAAGACAAGAACAACACTATAAATGACATAGCTTCATGATCCAGTCCTACTAGCATGAAAACGAAAAGAGAGAAAAGGAAAAGAATGATTACCTCACCTAGTAAGATGCCCACCATACCATGAATCACCCTGGAGGGAGAGCCCAAAAGGTTCACCCATAAACTGTGCTTGCAATTGTAATGTGTCTTCTGATGACTTCTGGAATACTCATAGATCCACCTTCTTGTATCACTATGAATATAAAATGTGTGTCTCCTTAGGATTTAGGAACTTATGTGTGTTACCTTCCAAAGATTTAGCATATGAATGCATGTCTTTTCAGGATTTAGCAGCTTATGTGCGTTACCTTCCAAGATTTAGCATATTTGAAATTGGAAATGCGTGTCCCTTCAGGATTTCACAACTTATGTGCATTACCTTCAGAGGATTTAGCATATTGATTTTTTTTGAAAAATGCATGTCTCCTTAGGATTTAGCAACTTATGTGCATTACCTTCAGAAGATTTAGCATATAAATGCATGTATTTTTAGGATTTAGCAAGTTATGTGCGTTACCTTCCAAGATTTAGCATGTAAAAATAAAAAAAACTATAGTACAAGGGAGGCCCTATATATGCCCCCCTCCTTAATATGGAAAAAACATACTATTTTGACATGTTAAGGAAAGAAAAGAACAAGGATAAAGCCTTCTTCAACATCAAGACAATATCCACTAACAACACCCAGTCCAAGCCAAGAAGGTCACAGCTCCTATGAGGCCATAGAAGGGATGAATGTAAAGAGATATCATGCAAGAAGTGAAAAGAAAGTAACCCTTATGAGTGATAGCACACTGTTCAGTTTCCAGGGTGAGAGATATATCAACCATGAAAACTTAATGTCAAACAATAAAAGAGGTTGTGATCAAGGACAAAGATCCTCAATGCAAACCAAAATTTTCATGTATGATTGAATATCACATAATAGATAGATACTGCTTACCCCAAGGAAAGAGGTGAATCCCAGAAAGATAGAAGGAGATAGCATCCTTGCCCCCCAAGTGTAGGAACAAAGATGGAAGAGGATACCTACTTCACAATGCAAGGAGATATCCTATTTAGCAACAATGTATACCATATCCTAAGTGAGGGATATTGACCCCTACATCCAAGAATATAGATAATTGTGAAAAGTATATGTCACTCATGGAAAAGGATCCTCAAAGAAAGAGATCTTATCAACAAGACCCCCACCAAAGAGGAGTGCTTTAAATAAAATATCATCTTTCAAGAGTGGGAACAAAGATTCAATCATAAAGCCCCCTGCAAACAAGAGGAAGAGGAATCTTTGAAATGAGGGAAACAACTCTAACACCAAAGCAAGGGTGAGAGTTTATAAATAACATAATGCAACATAGAGAAGAAGTGACGACTTAGGAAAATAACTTCTCATATAAGAAGGTTATCCATAGTCAGAACATCTATCAATATGTTGAAATAATATTGTAATATAAACAAATACCACTAAGCTAAGGAAAGCAGCTCCTTATACAAAGAGAAAGAAAGAGGTACCTTGCCCCCTAGAGATAGAGACAAGGGATACCTTCACAAAACAAATGTCTTAGAAAAGATATCTTGAAAAGAAAGGATAGATTCCATGGATGATTAAAAACATAATGCAAAGCCATAGAAAAATAGGAGAGAAAGAATACCAATTAAGCTCAAGACATAATATATATACTAAAAGCCTAATGGATCCTAGGAGACTGGATGAAGATACACCTCTTGGCCCCCAGTCATGAGCCAAGAGAGAAAGAACATCTACATTATATCTAAAGGAGGGGAATCCCCTTGTAGACACCTAAAAATCCTTTAGAAAATAAAGTATTTTTATTTTCTGAAAATCGCCTGATGACATCATCATTAATTTAATTAATTAATTTATTTTTTATGTCATTAAATTCCTTTATCTTAATTAAAAATATTTAATTAAGAAATCCCTCCCAAAAATGTTTAAATCTTATTTAAACATTATCTCCTTATTTATTAATTATTTAATTAATAAATTGACAAAAAATCTCAAAATAAATAATTTATTTATTTTTTGCCCAAAACTTGGCCAATTTGCTTAAGACCACTAACCTCTTCGAGAATCTTCTAATATTTCTTTAATTTCGATTAAAGGCTAATTCCCTCATTTCCTAACCCTAATCCCAACTCAAAATATTTAATTAAGATTAAATATTTATTCCTCATATTTATTAAATTCACTTTTAATAAATATTCTCAAACCTAAACCATGGAAATAAATAAATCTTTATCTATTTCCTAAAATCCATGTTTATCCTAAAGAAATTCTAGACTCTTCTAGAAAGTCTTAATCCTAATCCTAATCCTAATCCCTCCCCTAATCCTGTCACATTCCCTAACCAAGGTTAACCAACTCCTAAGCTTAACCCAAAGTCAACAAACTTCTAGAGACTTCTCTTACATGCATTAAATGCATTTAAAGCCTCCTTATCCCTCTTATATTCATTTATGATGCATTTAAGAAGCCCCTCACCCCTTTCTTACACCCTTTGACCTTAGGCACATTTCCCAAATTGTGCACATTCCTCCCATCTTTCAACCCAATGCCCTTATGACACTTGTCACAAGGAGGTGGCCCTGAACTAGCACAATCCATGTGCTCCCCTTTGAATGAATCTTGGCCTTTCTTAAGGATTTTGATCCTGGCCACTCATTCCTCCTTCCCAAATCCTATAAATGCTCCTCCTTTCAAGAGTAAATTCATTAGCTTAGCTTTTATTCTCATGCATTGTTATCATGCCCTTTTATTTCTAGCTTTAGCATAATCAATCTTAATCTAGCTTACTTTCAAATATTTTAGCTCATCTTAATATATCAATAATGGATTAACATAGTTTATTTCCTCATTTTGCATAAGCATAGCATCATATCACATCTCTATTTGGTCTAAAATCAATCTTAGCATAAACATCATGTAGTTTAATCTTCATTTCAGCATCATTTTGATCCTTGAGGCCTTAGGGGCAAATCAGGTGTTCTATACCTATTTTGTGCCATTTTTGGAGTTTTCATGAATCTCAATCCATCTTAGCATGCATTAGAATATGCTCCAAGTGCTTAGAGCGCACACCCACATCCCCTTAAGTAAGAGCAAATCAAACAGTGCTTGGGTGCACCTGTTTTAGCTCAATCTGAGGTGGCTTAGCTTAGAGTTTCTTTGTTTTGGATTGATTTCATGCTAGGTTAAAAATCTAATGTTTTTTTGGCTTGAAGCTTTCAAAACAGGTATCCTTAAAAGCCTAGTCCACACCCCTATATCAAAATTATGAAGGAATTGTAAAACTGCACGAGAGTGAGATATAATTCCTAAAGCAGCTCTTTCTCTAACATATAACTTGAAATGTTTACAATCAGAAAGTAAATGTTTGTTACTATAATGAAAAGGACATTTGTATTTGTATAAAGCATTGATCGACATAGGTCTAAAGATTTCCTTCTTGGAATTCATTATCTCAACATATACCTTCTTAGCCACTTCTTGATGCGTATTAGGGTTGTCTAAGATAGGTGTGGGGAGAAGAATGTGAAGAGGAGGATGATGTTTAGCATCACCTACCTTAACTTGAGATTTTGAACAACCAACACCATACATATCCGTTTTAGGGGGTATATGAATTGGAAACCTAATACCATGCTCATTAACCCCAAGCCGTAAACCTTTATAACCTTGTTTAGTCACCATATTATATCCAGTAGTGTACATATTATGTAAAGCTTCTACAAGAGGTGATTGTTTATCATGTTCATGAGTAAAGGTTGTATAAGGTGGGATAATAGGTTTTGAAGAAGTTTCTTTACCCTTTCCTTTAATATCATCATGAATCAGAGGAGAAGGTAAATCAAAGAAATCTTGCACATTTGCATCCTGAACTATAGCTTGAATCCCATCATAAATATGGGAAGAGCGAGGATGAATAGATGGAGAATTAGGTATCGAATTAGGATTGGGAAGATTAGGATTAGGATTGATAGGATTAAGATTAGGATTGATAGGATTAGGATTAGGAAGATTAGGAGATGGTGTATCATCTACCAAATTCTTCACATAATCCAAAAGATTAATAAGACTAACACATAAATATTTAATGAAGGATTTAAATGTAGGCAGACTAGTGTCGGTCAACTTCACAAAAGCATAAGCAAGAGAAAAGTGAAGGGTCATCAACATAATGAAGTGAATGATACTCTCATAAACATCATAGGTATTATAAAGAGATACTAAAAGAAGAGTAATAAAGAACATAACTACACATGAAAGCATCTTAACAATCGCCATAGAAAATGAAATGCAAGAAATATTTTTGGATTTTATTGATTATATAGATTTTTTTGTATTTTTGAATTGTAAAATGCAAGAGCATAAACTAGATCTAATCTAAATGCAAGAAAGGATCTAAAATCTAACAAAATAGGGCATCTAATTCCACAAAAGAAAAGGGGTAAGTATGTCAGGTTCACCAAAATGAATAGAGGTAAAATGGAATCACCTCTATTTAATGTGTAAATGTGTGAGGGGGAAATATGAGATCAACTCCTAAATCCAAATTCCCAAAGGAGAGATCCAATTTGATCAACCTAAAGGTTAATACACAATCAAATCAATCTATGAAGAATATGAAAGAGATAGAAAAACCCTATATTTCCTTATGATGGAATTGAAGTGTTTGAAATCTGAAATAATTGAAATACAAATACTAACCTCAAATTAGGGAAAATCTAGAAAATGCCAATTTCTGATGTCTGTGTGTACTTTCAGACAATTTTGTAACCTGTTTCAGACTGGAAATGCCGAGATGAAGAAAACCCAAAAATCCTTTGTCTTTCTATTGGCAGGTAGTCTTTGACCCTCATAAAAGGTCAAAGGCTACATTCTTTATTTGAAGGTCGATTTTGACTTTGTTCGTAGATCCTAGAAGTTTTCCGAAAAGGGTATCCAAATCTACTCTCAGATCTAAAATTCCGCACTTGTACCTATAAGAAAAATGGTTTTATTGTTTGTTTGGGGGGTTTGCCTTGGTCAAACCCCGGTTTGGAATCAACCTTAATATTGAAATTGAAATGGAGAATGCTAGCAAGTAGTAGAAATGGATCTAACAATGAAGCCATGGAATTCAATAGATATATAATTATATTTTGAATGTAAACAAGTATATTGATATGAAAGCTTGAACATAACAATGGCAAATGTAAATCAAACCTGCATGATTATATGCTTGGAATCCACCTTGATAGAAGAATGAATGGATCTTGAAGATGAACAAAAGGATCTTGAAGGAAGATCACACCATCATGATGGCTAGATCTAGGGTTTGAATGATGAATCTTGAATGCTTAAACCAAATCCCTTCAATGGATTGAATGCTTGAATCTTTGATCTTCAATGGAGAACTTTGGATGGAGAAGAGAACTTGAATGCTTGAATTAATGCTTGCTTGATCACCTTGAGAGCTTGAGAAAGGAGATTGCTAAAACTTGATGATGAAAATGAGAGAGAGGAAGGCCTCCTTTTATAGTGAACTAGGGCACAATCCTCTAGAGGGGCCACCTTGGAGAATTAAATCCCAATTAGGTCCTAGCCTTTAGAAAATATACCTAGATTAAATGCAATTAAAGGATTTACCATCCCAAAACCTGAAATGGCCGATCCGGAGGTGAGAAATAAATATCCCCAAAACCCGACACTTGGAAATCAAGGAAACTTGAAATTTGAACAGGGGGTCAAGGATGAGGCTGGAACTGACCAGGTCAGGGTTGAGGTCAATCCTGACTAGGTCAGGATAGAGGTCGACTTTGACCCCATAAGGTCAAATTTGACCTTATGGTAAAAAACCTTAGGATCCAGACCCAAAATATTATGAAATGCAGTCATGAAGTGAAAAATGGGGCAGATAGAAGCAGAATGAGGAGAACAAGCATGATTTGAGAAAAGAGATGATTCAAGGTGCTTGACATGACCCAAACTACTCACTCAGAGGGCTAAACACTCTTAACATGGAAGTGCTTCCATTTTAAGATGATACACTATATGACCAACTTTATTTCATGAAAAACATATAATAGGAGCTTACCTTTGTACCTTCCTTTTCCCCTTTTCAGTCTTCTAGCCATAAGAGCTTCTAGATCCTCAAGTTCTTCATTAGATGTGTCACTGTCACTTTCACTTTCACTTTCATTGATGCATCTTTCCTTTTCCTTCTTTGACTTACTCAGAACCATTTGTGACTTAAAAGAAGATTCAATATTACCAACAGTGAAGTTATCATAGTTAGAAAGTTCAAAAGCAGTGAGCTTACCAACCAAACTTTCCAAAGTAAGAGCATTAGTAGAGTTACATCTAGATTCCTAAATTGTAGAAATTTTGATTGCATATATAGGACGCAGAGTTCTCAATACTTTTCCTATTATAGTTTCATCCTCAATAGTTCCATTTGCTCCTCTAATAGCATTTACAACTTCTTTTATTCTACCACAATATTGTGCAATATTCTCACCTTCTTGCATTCTCATTTCATCAAATTTACCTCTTAGGCTCTCGATTTTTTCTCTCAACACATTTATGTCACCACCATAAATGTTTGAAAGGGTGTCCCACATTTTCTTTGCATTATTGCAGTCTTTGATGTAGGATTTGAGCAATACAAATCCACAAAACTTGAAGATCACCTGCATACAAAAACTTGTTACAAGGAAGTAGAGACAAGAAGAGGGCAAGGGTTTGACTCAAAAAATGAAGAAGAAAATATCCTCAATTAATGAATGAATTAAATATACAATGGATCATCCTTATAAAGGAGATCGAAAGTCTTGAAAGGGAAACCCTAGTGCATGTAATAATTAGTTAAATTATTACAAGACTAATGTATGCAAGTTTATATTTAAAACAACAAGTGCATATGTTTAAATCAACTAGTGCATGTGTGTTTAAATATAAACAACTAAAAATAAAAGTGTTGACATCTTAAGAAAGGAGTAAATTTAATTAATAAAATTAATACTTTACTCTAACACCCCCCCTTAAGATGAGAAACAATGCAGCTACAAACAATGCAAGAAGAAAGCAAAGGAAACTACAGTGTTGAAAGCATAAAAAATGGGTCCCGACAACATGGCTTGATGAGGTACCCAGCACAACCAAATCTTTGTAAAATAGAGAAATAAAGAAAATCCAGTGGGAAAAAACCCTACTCCAAAAAGAGATATAAAGGCAAGAAAAAGAAAAAAAATGACTTCAAGAGACTCTCTCAAAGCCATAAGTACAATGTGTGCTGCCAACCCCCCCGTGAGAGAGGATCAAGGCTCCAAAGCCCCCCTGGAATGAAATAAACCCTGGATCAATGAAAAAACCACTGTGACTCCAATGCAGAGGAGTGAAAGTTAGTGGACAGTGAAGAGGTAACCTCAAAAGAATAGGTGTCACTGGAAAGCTGAGCTGATGCTCAAAGGAGTAAACATGAGGATCCTGAAAGGGAATCCCCAATGTAGGTGGTGTGACAGGTGTGCTGACACTATCATGAAAGAGGAGATGAACGTCCTCTGTAGAATCCTCAACAAGTGCACCTGGTGGCTTGATGAATGGAGCTGGAGGGTCAGGCAATGCTGAAGAAGAATCATGCTAAAGAGAAAAGACCTCAACAGGATGTGGTGTGGCAGTCATAGCAGTGATCTCAAGAATAATACAAAAGTTCAAGTGACCTGATTGCACCACATGATGCTCTCGCAAATGAGGAGAGTTGTGCTCCAATAATGGAGATGGTAGACCAAAGTGTGAGAAGGTGTAGAGATGGGTGGAATGATCAACTGTCCCTTTGGCAACAATGCCTGTTGTGGCACTATCCCAAATGAAGACTGAATTTGCAGTGAACTCAACTATCTTCCCTGATCCACTGTGTGTAATCTGATAAATCAAGAGAAGGTTTACAGATAGAGATGGAACATAAAATACATCATTGAATGTGCCATCTCAAATGCCTACTGAACCTTTCTCGCAGATTGTTAGTACAGTGTTATTCCCCATGAGAATATGAGGAATGGGAGAAGCCTCAATAGTAGAGAAGACCCCTTGAGAAGATGCCATATGGTGAGAAGCACCTGAATCCAGTATCCAAGGGACCTGTGAAGGGGATGCAATGGATGCCCATAATGCATGACCCTGTCCAAAATCTTGTCCAAATGTCGAAGATGTGGAAGAAGACTGAAAAGTAGACCCTTGTGAGGTAGAAGAGGATGGAGAGGAAACATTGCTCTTCTAAAGAAGAGCTTGCAAATATGCAATCTTTTTCTCATAGCCATCAAATCTCTTCTAAAAACAATGTGACTCATCATGAGGTCCCTTCTGACAATAGGAACATGTAGGTCTCTCAGTCTTCTATTTCTCCTTCTTAGAAGAAGATGGTGGGCTAGTAGAGTGCTGAGAAGAGGAATCTGATATTTGCTTCAGCTTCTACTTCTGCTTTTCTTTGGATGGTTGGGCAACCAATGCTTGGTTCTTTGATCCTTTTAGAGAGTCCAATTGAGTAAGCTTGGCCTGCTCTCTAGTCAAATGATCACAGAACACCTCAAAAGTGGGCATGGTGAATGTAGGTCCCAAAGCATCCATGGTAGAATGAAAGGTAGAAGAGAAGATCTAAAAGTTTCCCCTAAGCTTAGATAGAATCAGATAAATGCACTCTTTATCAGTCTTTCACTTTCCACATCCATGTAACAAAGATCTTTGCTGTTTGAACTTCATTAGAAAGTCCTCAATAAAGGGAAAAGAATCAGGTACAAGAGAGGTAAGCTCTGCCTCAATCTGAAGTGCTCTGAACTCATTGATGGTACTGAATAATGTCTCAAATTTAGCCCACATCTGTAGAGGGGTAGTGCACCCATCAAGATGAAACTGCAAGCTGTCTGATACCTGGAAAGAAATCAACCCCATAGCCTCATCCATCTTGTTTCGATGCTGCATGATCTCAAAGGGACTCTATAATATTGGCTACACAGCATCTAGACAAGACCAGAGCCCTTTTGAATGGAGAAGTCATGTCAGCAAGGTTTTCCACGTGTGATAATTATGTGGGATCAGAAGTTCTAGACAAGAAGAGGTCTCAGCCATATTTTTTAGAAGGGGTTTTTGTTTTGATAAATATCTGGTTTAACTAAGAGAAACAAGAAAATAACCCCCCCCCACAATCCAAATATCGAACCCTTAAGCCTAGAATGATATGCTTATCAAGAGAAGAGAAAAAAAGCTTCAGATCTGAATATTATGTACCTTGAAAAAAATTCTGATGAGAATAGGAAGAAATCTAGATGGTGCTCAAGAAGACCTTTCTGGCACTTCTTCCAGATCGAAAAATGGAGCTAATTTGAGCAAGTTAGCCCCCCCCATATTGCAAAAATGATAATTTGGCTTTGACAGTAGAAACATAAATCTAGATGATAGGGAAATCTAGATTAATTTGAATGAGAGCATCGGGCTCGGAACCAACTTTCCGATGATATCTTGTTTGTTGAAAAATGATGCCTGGAGCTCCCAGAATGCCAATTTTAGTGAAAGAGGCTCCAAAGACAAAAACAATCCCCCCCAAAAAATTGGGAGAGAGTGTCAGCCCTTGGTCACATGCAAGGCCCCTGGCACTGGTGGTAAAGGCTAGTGGTTGGCAGTTTTGGGCTAACTACTGATGATTTCCTCTTACTATTGGCGGGTAGGGATACCGGTCAGTGTTGGCGGTCCATTGTCAACACTGGCGGTTAGCCATCAATGTTGGTGGTCAGTGCTGGCCGTTAGCCGTCAGTGCTGGTGGTTCTGCTGGTGGCGGTGGCTCTATTGTCGAGCGCGGGTGGTGCATCGGTGGCGCGGTGGTGGAGCTTTTGAGAAAATATTTTTATATATTTTTTTGAATATCATGCTTGTCTTGGGATGCATGCCAAGTCGTACGACCTGGTAGACAAAAAACATTTGCCTCAGAAGTCAACTTGTCCAAAATCAACAAGTTTTATATGAATTTTGACTATCTCAGGCCTTTCAGACGTAATTGTGAGGTCTGTTTGGGTCAGAAATGCTTCAAATTTTTTTTCTTTTTTGCAGGAAAAAAAGAAACAAAAAATAACATCCTACAGAGAATACTAGATTTGAAAACTATAACCAAAACCTCTCAAATCAGCCGAAAAATCCCTAAGTTGAATCTTTCAAACATAAACAAGTTGTAGTAGATTAGGCTTTGATACCATGTAGGATTTGAGCAATACAAATCCACAAAACCCGAAGATCACCTGCATACAAAAACTCATTACAAGGAAGTAGAGACAAGAAGAGGGCAAGGGTTTGACTCAAAAAATGAAGAAGAAAATATCCTCAATTAATGAATGAATTAAATGTACAATGGATCATCCTTATAAAGGAGATCGAAAGCCTTGAAAGGAAAACCCTAGTGCATGTAATAATTAGTTAAATTATTACAAGACTAATGCATGCAAGTTTATATTTAAAACAACAAGTGCATAAGTTTAAATCAACTAGTGCATGTGTGTTTAAATATAAACAAATAAAAATAAAAGTGATGACATCTTAAGAAAGGAGTAAAGTTAATTAATAAAATTAATACTTTACTCTAACATTTGATGTCTTCAAATTCTGGATAACTTAGGGCAAACACAATTTCCAACATTGCTTGGTTGTGCTCTTGTTTAGCTTTCATTTCCTTGGTAGTAAGAGGTGCAACAGGTGTGACATAGTCATGTTCAATATAATACTTTGTAGAATCACCAATACCGACCAGATGAAGCTTCATCAAGCTTTTCCATGTAGGGAAGTTCTCCTTATTTGGCTTTGGTACCTCCTTATACATCTTGATCATTTGCTTCAAGTACCTTCAAACTTGTTCTCTGTAAGCACCAAAAGCTCTGATACCAATTGTTAATATGATTTAGAACAACAAAGAGGGGGGGGGGTGAATCAGTCATTCTTAGGTCTAGATGTATAAAAACAAACTTTAAACTCTTCAACAAATCAGATCTAATAACCAACACCTACTTGGTCATTACTGATTGCATAACAGAAACATATAGCAGTGCAGTCCACTTATCCAATAGAATCTAACTTGTAAAACACAAAAATGTTCAAACCAAAACATTCACACAAGTATCAACACTAGGATTTATAGTGGAAACCCAATTAGGGAAAAACCACTTTGTAACATGTTACTATTATGTTCACTCTTCTGAAGTGAGCTCGGTGAAAAGCCAACCCTTTCAAAGGTTACAAACACACTGTCAGGTGCAACCTGGTTAAAGGATTTAAACCACTATGTTAAAAGTGCACGTTGTTATAGGACTTACATACACTCCATTAGAATGCAACCTTGTTTAAAGGATTTATACCTATGACTGTTAGGTCAACCTCTGTTAAAGGGATTTTGACTGTTACAATGGTTAGAAACTAGCAGTAATATTGATCTGAAAGACATACAACTCACTTTGCAAATATCAGATCCAATTCCATACACATATGCTAACTTACTGACTGTGAACCTTTACCACCTCCATCACTGATCTAATCGAAACTCTCTTCAAGCAATCACAACACTTCTCCTTTAGCCTTCTTTGCTTAGATAGTCAATAACATCAATAATACTTCCAACATTCACCTCTCCTACAACCTCTAGCTTAGGTTTCCTTAATACTTCCTTTATTAGGTCAATACATCTTTTGCCGCTTAATCTCCTTCATAGATCTTAGGGTTAGGTCAGATTCATTGAATCTGTCCTACATTATGTTCTTCGGCTATCCTTCTAGAAATATCTCGAATCTCTTAATAGATTTAAAATAAAATGTTTTATAGTGCATTAAATGCTTTCATACAATCAATAAATAAAGTCAACACATTTTACATAATCCAAGAATTCAATGATGTCGGTTGGAAATTTGAATTCTTCCTCAAATGCAAAATACTGACGCTCGGTCAATACTGTGTTCAACTTCTTGGTCTTCACTAGAAAGCTCGGTCACCACATAAACTATTTCCTCAGCTAATACTGTCTTCCTTGACAATTAATTGGTGTTCAGTCAACACTGAATTTACTTGGCATATACTAGCTCGGTCGACACTAACAACACTAAGCTTACACTAGATTTCTTCACTTTTTCTTGGTTAAGCCTACCAGTTTAGTCTTCATTCTTACTAAGATAAATAATACATTGTCTTATCATTGTGCCACATAATCAAGTACTCATTGAAGTATCAAGATAACTCAACCTTTCCTTAGGTGCTATTGTTACCAACCTTGCCTTACCCCTTAGCAACAATCAAATAGATATAGTACTTTCTTAAATAGCAATAGTCTTACCAGTTAAGGTTTGACATCAATGACAATACAACAATTGCTTCAATTGCAGTTTCCAATAAGAACACCATGAAGGAATACACACATCATGAAATGCAAGAAGTTATGATTCACTCCATGTGATTGATAAAGAGAGGTAAGGAGCAATGCAATAGTATAGGTTATCACACACCAATCTGATTTAGTCAATTCCATTGTTAATGAAATTTAACAAGCCTGCAAAAGAGATCTAACACCCAAAATTAGAATGGAAATGTTATGAGTTAGGTTCACCGAAATGTATAATAGGAAAAGGGAAGCAATGCAAAAGATAGATAAATCATCTCCCTTTTCAACAATTACACATTCAGAAGGAATATGCCCCACTAGGTTCCAAAGGAGGCTCAAATGCTAAGTGGGACATTGGATTTCCTTTGGTAAAATATGCGATTGATGAAATGGAAATGATATACTAACGCGATTAAAATGCTTAATTAGACAAGATGCAAAAAAATGGAGATAACAAACAAATACCAACTGATAATGAGTAGAAAAGTTCAAAAATGGAAAGAAAAGTTCAGATCTAACCCGTAGGTTAAATTTGAGTATAAAATGGAAGGGATAGGACAAAAATCATCCCATACATAGGGATAGATTGCCAATGGTGTTCTATACCCTACAAATTTAACTGAAATTTTTGGGTCTTTTTTACTATGTTCGATCTTTTTGATCCCGGTTCGGTGGACCCATAACCTATTTATGCATAAAAAATTAGGGAAGAAGGTTGAAAAAAAGAGGCTTGCATCAGTGAAACCCCTATTTAGGAATAAACATTGAAATGAAATGAAATGAAATAAAGGAAAGCATGATATCATGTAGCAAAGGATAGATCTAGAAAATGAAGTATATCATATCTTGATAATGCAAATGCTTCTTTGAATGAGATCAAATATGTTAATGCAATAGCTTTGAATAAACACAAAAACCCAAAAGGAAGTCACGAAAGATAAAACCTTATAGAATTGATGTTATAATTTTCCACAATGTTTGATTGAGGAGAAGAGAGAGAAGACTTGAATGGAGATAGATGAATGTTGATCTCCTTCCTTGATAGAAAAAATCCTTTGCTTGGCCTTTAATGGGGGAAAGAAGCTAAATATATGGAAGAAACACTTTGCTTTCCTACGAAGAATGAAGACTTGGATGCTTGAACCTGATGGCTATTGATTGCTTGTACTTGATAACTTAAACACTTAATCATTGGAATGCTTTTTTGGCAATTTAATGGATGCTAGATCATGAATCATCGATCTAAAATGAGGAGAGATAGGAGATTTATGTACATCTCACATAATTTCAGGGAGCTACAATTAAATAGATTGACCATGAGATTGGATTTTCCCCAAAACTCTGGCATAGACCCTCAAGCCAAATTTGGGCCAAAATCCTCAAGGACAGAATGCCAATAGCATTATGTACCTAGGAGAATGAGCCCATATTTGAATTAGGTGCCAGAGGAATAAAGTATGTGCGGGATTTTGAAGTACAACTTGTTCCAAGGTTGGGACAAATTACGAAGGCCACAAATAGGGCTATAGGGCCTAAGTGATGAAATGAATTATGGGATTAGAGGAAAAAGGGGGAAACACTCCTAGAAATAAAGGCTAACCTCGAGTTAAAGCAATATTGAAAAGAATGGTGAACTAATATTTGAACTTAGGTATCCTTTGAGTGCCATATGAGGTCCTACCCTAGAAAATACACTAAAGTAGGCACAAAATAATCCTTAAATTGTACCAAAATTAGGTGTTTGCAATTTGGGACTATACAGATGTGATGCCTCCTAAAAAATGAGCATTGTATAATGGAATCAATGCAATAGCTACATATGTGCTAGTGATGGTTATCCCTTTGAGCAAGCTATTATATGAAGAGTTTGAATGAATTAGTTGTTCAAATTTTATTCGACCTTGGATGTAAGCATCATACTTATTAATTTTATCTAAGAAATAATATTTAAAAAAATGATACATTATTGTTTTTGGAATATTGAGATTTATGGTAATAAAGTACCAAGTAGTGACTTGTAGTTTTTAGTATTTTAATATTGTTATTTAATAAT
>BSBK01006886.1:2500-217754 GCA_027943335.1 Chamaecyparis obtusa
ATATCTCAAAATGACTAACTTACTAAATGAACAATGTTTGCAACTATCTTAGGAACACAAAAAAACCATTAGTTTGAAGCTTTCAATCCATAAGATGGCACTGTCACAATGAAATGCTCGGGTTTCTCAGAAAACCAGAATTGCATACTGTATTGCTGTCTCCAAACTTGTTACAATCAATCACTAATGCTTAGATTCAAGTCCTTGGGTAAAATTAGATGTCATCTCAATGATTCTAGGCCTTATTGGTCGATTCCCCACTCCTATTCATAAGGGGATCCAAAGATAACCAAGTTGCATGCAACATTTGCAATAATTGCAAATGTTGTCATAGCAACATTTAAGCAACTTTTGGCATCTTTTCAATTATGCCTTCTCCCTAAGTTTTTGGACCTCTAACCTCTTCATTTCAAGGATCCAATATCATTAAAAGGCCTCAAGGCATCTCTTTGTCCTCATTTATGTGTTTAGGACACATTCATGACTCAAATCCAACATTTAGCAACTAAGCTTTAGTAATTGAAAAACTACTAACAATGGCTATTTTTGTGACCTTAGTCCTAATGAATAACTCACCTAGCCCACATTACAATGACCTTCTAAGGTCTAGAAACAACCTAAATATCTTGACTTGGACAATGTCAAGTACAAGCCAAAAATGATAAGAACGTGGAGGTTAGCCTAGGTGTGCTCTTGCACCATTCTCCCCAAAACAAAAGATCAATCCACCCTTGGATTGAGGATGCTTGGATCAATCCCCATCTTCTTGAACTTTGATTCTTTGACCCATACTGCATCAACATCTATTTGATCATGCTTCTTTATCAAGTGTTCCTTGTATGCTTTGGTTTGAGTCTGTTTGTAGACTCTAGTATCCAGTACACTATCGGCTCCTGGGATTGTAGCAGAGGGTAATTAGAGATCTTCCACATCTCTGATCATTTCCTTGAGATTTTGATCCATGTCTTGCTGTGGTCCTTTGTAATGGACTAAGTCTACAATGTTAAAAATAGGTGACAGTCCACTATCTTCCGAGATCTCAACTTTAAAGCATTATCACCATACTTAGCTAAGATAGGATAGGGACATATCCTCCTCATCTGCAACTTGTGAGGGACTCCCTTTTGAAGTCTTGATTTGTTAAGATGCACCATGACCATGTCACCCACTTTGAACTAAATAGTTCTCTTACTCTCATCAACCTTGGCTTTATGTTTCATGGGATTCTCTATCAAAGTCTTCTAGACTATTTCATGTATCTCTTGCATTGCATAGGCAAAATCATCTGCATATCCACTTGCCTTCACTCCATCCTTCAACTCTCTCAACTTAGAGACTCCTATAGGATGCAATCCATATACTATCTCAAAGGGGCTCTTCCCTATTGATCTATTGATGGTATCATTGAAGGTATAATCTACTTTCCCAATCAATTGATCTCATTGCTGTCCATACTCCTTAGTCAAGCATCTTAGAAGAATTCCAAGGATTCTATTCACCACTTTGGTGTGACCATCAGTTTGGGGATGGTATGCAGACCCAAATGATAAATTAGTGTCTAATCTTTGCCAAAGAGTCTTCCAAAAATAACTCATAAATTTGGTGTCTCTATCAGACACAATGATCTTAGGTAACCCATGGATTCTTACTATCTCTTTGAAGAAGAGAGAGGATATTTGGCTAGCATCATTAGTGGTCTTGCATGGCACAAACTAAGCCATCTTACTAAATCTATCCACAACTACATAAACACTATCCATGCCTTGTCTTGGGTAACCCAGCTACAAAATCCATGCTCAAGCAATCCCAAGGCCTAGTAGGAATATGTAGTGGTTGGTAAAGGCCTACATTTGAAGAAGTACCCTTTTCTCTTTGACATACAATTCAAATTTCCACATACCTCCTAACATCAAGATTCATCCTTGGCTAATAATAGAACCTTTGAACAAGTTCTTGGGTCTTAGTGATCCAAAAATGACCACTCAATGCACCATTGTGCTTTTCCTAGATTAATTTCTCCCTAATAGACCCTCTAGGGACACACAACTAATTTCCCTTGAAAAAAATATTACTTTGCAAAGTGTATTCAACATACTTACTATGAAAATGGTTTTTGTATTCAATACATACCTTATAAATGTTTGCAAAATCCTCATCATCAGCATATAGATCTTTGAAATGATCTATTCCCATGCTCTTCAACTGAATTTTCTGAATTGTGAGAGCTCTCCTAGATAATGCATCTACCACTTTATTGAGGACACCTTTCTTGTGTTTGATATTAAAGGTGTAAGCTTGTAGGTATTCCACCCATTTCATGTGCTTATGGCTCAACTTCTCTTGAGAATTCAGGAAACTTAAAGCTTGATTGTCCGAATAGACAATGAACTCCTTGGGTAACAAATATTGTCTCCATTTCCTTAAAACCTGAACCAATGCATACATTTCAAGGTCATAGGAAGAATACTTCCTCTTGGCTTCACTCAAATTTTCTGAATGAAATGCTACCAATCTACCCTCTTGGCTCCAATAGCCACATTGCTTGCATCACACTCAATGGTGAAAAGCTTCTCAAATCTTGGAAAGACTAAGATAGGTTGGGTAGCAATCTTTTCTTTCAACAACTCAAAACTCTTGGTGTCTTGTTCATTCCATACAAACCTTGTCTTCATTCCTCCTTTGATTGTGTCCAACATGGGAGCACAAATAGCACTGAACTTCCTTATAAACTTCCTATAATACTGAGAAAGGCCATGAAAACTTCTTACCTCTCTCACTGACCTTGGAGTAGGCCAATTCATGATGGCTTCCACTTTACTCTTGTCCATTTTCAAATTTCCATGAGAGAGAAAAAACCCAAGGTACACTAGCTCTATTTTGATGAACTCACATTTCTCCAAGTTTATCATCAACTTCTCTTCATGCAGCTTCTTGAAGATAGTCTCAAGGTGTTGAAGATTCTCTTCTCTTGTCCTAATATAAATCAATATATCATACAGATATACTACTACAAATTTTCCAATTTAGTCTTTGAGGACTTCATTCACGAGCCTCATGAATGTGGAGGGGGTATTAGACAGTCCAAATGGCATGAAAAGCCATTCATACAAACCTTCATTGGTTTTGAATGTTGTCTTACATTCATCTCCCTCATGTATCCTAATTTGGTGATAGCCACTCTTCAAATCTATCTTACTAAAGTACTTAGCTTCACCTAGACAATCCATTAGGTCCTCAATCCTAGGTATGGGAAACCTATACCTAATGGTTATCCTATTTATCACTCTTGAATGAGTACAAAGTCTCCATGTTCCTCCTTTCTTTGGTTCTAGGATAGTAGGTATTGCACAAGGGCTAATGTTTTTCTTGATAAGGCCTTGGTTAAGGAGTTCTTCTATTTGCCTTGCAATTTCCTCATTTTGTTGAGGTGTCATCTTGTAGGTTGCCTTATTACGTAGGGTGGCTCTGGGTATGAAGTCTATCCTATGATGTATGGCTCTTGTAGGGGGTAATGCTAATGGTTGTCCATCACTTACTATCCCTTCATAATTTTGCATCATACTTTGTATCTCCTTGGGTATCTCTGATTTCTTGTCTCCTTTTTCTTCATTCTTTTCTCTGTGTCTTAGCACCAATGCATATAAAAATCCTTCTCCTTCTTCCATGGCTTCTATGAATTCTTTCTCACCCACCATAAGCACATTAGGACCTATTGTCTTCACATTTTAATCTTCTAACAATGATTGGATCTTGAAAGTTACTTTATCCTTCTTGAATGTATAGGAGTTCTTCACTCCATCATAGATAGCTTGGCGGTCAAATTTCCATGGCCTACCTAGGATCAAATGACATGAATCCATGGGAAGCACATCACATAGAACCTTTTCCTTATATCTCCCTATAGAGAACTCTACCTATGCTTGCTTGTTGACTAAGACATGTTGTCCCTTATTGAGCCATGTTACCTTGTAAGGATGGGTATGAGGTATCCTTCTCATGCTTAACTTGCTAACTACTTCCTCTGACACAATGTTGTCAGTAGACCCTGAGTCTACAATGACTCTACATAATTTTCCCATCACCTTAAATTTGATTTTGAATAGAGACCTCCTTTGGCTTGGCTCCTCCTTGACTGGCTCCTAGATCAATGTTCTCCTCATCATGAGGTTCTCACCTTCTTCAGAATTTAGTGGTACCTCAGAGTGTGTCTCTATGGAATTTGTCTCTTCATGAACTATATTATTTCTCTTGTTACCTCCTTGAGAAGTACTACCCTTCTTTGGACACCTATAGGCAGGGTGTCCCATTTGGTTGAAATGGTAACATTTAATATTGGCAAAGTAATTGCCTCTTCCTTTTCCACCACTTCTACCTCTAAAATTTTAGTTCCTTACTCTACCACTTCTACTAGAACTTCCTTCTTGCTGCTCAGTGTACTTGACTTCTTGCCTCCTTGATTCTCAACTTCTTCCACCATAGCCACCTCTTTATCCTCTACTATCCCTTCCTCTACCTCTTCCTTTGGAGGTTTGCTCTTGCTTTCTTTTGCCTTTCTCCTCTATCTTCAAGGCCATTTGATAACATTGGTTAATGGTTTTGAAGTTCACAAGACTCATGTCTTCTTGAATAGACCACTTGAGTCCATTCAAGTATCTAGCTAGCTTGATGCTTTCATCTTCCACCACTTGTGACCTTAAGCACAACTTTTGGAACTCTTCAGTGTATGCTTGGACATCCAAATCTTTTTGTCAAAGATTGTGTCTTCTCCCATGTAGCTAAACCTCATAATCATTAGGTAAGTAAGTCTACTTGACTTTAGTCAGCATTCCCTTCCATGAGACTATAGGACTCTTTCCTTCTTTCTCCCTCTCAGTTTGAACAAACTTCCACCATGTGAGAGCTGATCCTCTCAACCTTGACTTGGCCACACTCACTTTTTGGGCATATGTGATGCCATCACATTTGAAATGGTTCTCTATTCTATCAATCTAATCCAAAACTAAATCTGGATCCATTTGTCCACTAAAAAGTGGTACACCCTCTAAAGCTTTACCACTTAAGGCCTTCAATGCCTTTAAGAAGGTTTCTTAATCACTAATAGGGTCAAGGGTTGGAACTTCCTCTTCTACATCCACTCCATTTTCCCTTGCTTCTCCTTCTTCTTCTTTCTGATCTATCTTATATTTCATCTTCTCAACTTTGTCTTGGACTTCTCCCAAGAGTTGCTCCATTTGAGACAACCTTTCTCTTAAAAACTTGTTGTCTTCTTCTTTCTCATCCACCTTTTTGGCTATCTCAATGTTATTCACCATGGCTTTGTCTTCTACTAATCCAAATGGTGTATTCTCTCCAACTAATTCAGTAGGCTGAAACATCCACTACAAGCCTGATCTATAATCAAGCTCTGATACCAATATGATGTGAGTGTTCCAATGACTTGCTTGCACAATTAACTAAGAAGATCTTCTTTGTCTTCTTCAAGAATCATAATATCCTCTAGGTCCTTATTAGGCTTAGGTGATTAACTAAGTCCTAATGCAACTCTTCTCCAAGAGTTTGACACTTGTACTTCAGCTTTGAAAGAGTAACACCCTAGTAGTTACTTCACTTCCTCTTCTACACTTAGAAGGATCTAAGTGTCAACTCCACTCTAACATCTATGAATCATTACAGGGGTGTCCATCATCATGTAGATAGTCCATTTGATCCCATTTGAATCCATTTTGATGGATCTCTTGACTCTTTGTAGTCAAGTCCAAGTTTATGTCTTCAAGAGGCCTAATTGGGCTTATTCCCTTACAGCCTTTCACAGTGTGTTTTTCTCACTTCTTTCAAAACTTTCCCAAAGAAGTTGAAAAACTAGTCCCACATTTAGATACCCTTTACCACTTTACAAGACATTTTGAAGGTTTTAGTTTCAAAAGTCTCTATACATAGGGTTCTCACAATCTAGGATCAATAGGGCTAATTTTTAGGATTGTTTGCAACTTAGTAGAAAACTTACTCAAAACTTGGTCTCAGTGATTGGTATGAACTCAACCATCACAGTATGTTAGGATAAGACTAAACCCTAACTAGAAGTGTTTTAGGAATGAATGCAAAGTATTTTGGCAGTCATTCTGTAGCAGTTGTTGTTGCATTCATGACTTGGATTGTCATTGATGTCAACACAATGATATTCTGGATATCAGCAAGAAAGTAGGTACAGTTTTGTTTTTCACACATGTTGTATTGTAGATTGGCTTTTGTGTAGTTTATGGTATGTTCTTTGGTGTGTTATTAACCTATGGTTAACAACGCAAAAAGAAATTCATTCATTCATGAGAGTTATGAGTATTTTGGTGAAAGCAGTGTTTAGACAGTGTTTCTGTGTAGCGATTTTAAAAAATCAGAGGATATCTCTTAGCTGGGATGGAATCTGATTTTTCATAGTTAAAGGGATGTTGGAGACTCATTAATGATGACATGGTTCATAGTGAAAACTTTCAGGATATGTTTGGAGAAAGTTACAGTATCTGGAAGCCGACAGTTTTATGTGAATTTTGTGTGTAGCATGTAGAAATTATTATTTTGTAATTGAGGACTGACTCATTTGTAATTATTTGAGTTTGGTATATAAGAAGGAATGTTTTCCTTGTTGTAATGAGAATTGTAAAAAAAGGATAATTGAGTAGAGAGGATTGAATTATGAAAGTTGAGATGCGAATATATGCATGAAGTGAATAAAAGAGCTAATTCAGTGATGAAGGAAGACTTGTGAGTACAGAGATTTGGAATTGTGATCTTGTGTAGAAAAGAGTGTGGTTTTTGCACAGTATGAAGGAGGTAATATATTTCATATTATTCTATTGAATAATTCTAAGATCTTTTGGACAATGGGTTCAGAGATCTTGCCTTGAAGCTGTTTGGGTAGTGGGTCCTTCTGTCTTCCATAAACTCTTAACCGGGTTAGAATCCTTTAATAGGAATTCAAAATCTCCTAACAGGGATTTATATGTACTGAATGTATTTCATAAGACTCCTAATAGGGTCCATCCTCTAACAAGGAACTTTCATTTTAGTGCATATTTTGTGGGCATCATTCCCCCTGGGGTTTACTCTTTTCAAGAGGTTCCCTAGTTAACATATCTTGTGTTATTGTGCAATTGTGTATGGTTATCTTTCTATGGTTGATTACTACATTGATTATATTTTTTAAAGTAGTTGAATGGTTAAATTATCAGATAATTGATTCACACCCCCCCTCTCAGTTATCTTGGGGATCTTTACTTTCTAACAATTGGTATCAGAGCAGCAGGTCCTTGAAAGAAAAGTTTAACAACTTAAGGAGATCCATGGTGAATTTCAGGAAAGAAAGCCCTAAGTTTGATGGAGTAAATTTTGACAGTTGAAAAGAAAATATGAAGACACATTTATTGTGTTTAGGACCAAGTTATTGGTTGATTACAAAGAATGAGAAGACTATCATTGAGGAAGACAATCTAGAGGCAGGAACTAAAGATGAGCTAGATCTATTCATGTGTAACATACTTGCAAGAGAAGCACTTTTGTTAGCACTACCAGAGAATGAATACAATCAGGTAAGATGTTTGAAAACATCTCATGCAATTTGGAAAACTTTACATTCTACTGTTGAAGGTGATGAACATGCAAAGAAGGCTAGATTACATAATTGGATTTGTGCATTTGAAGATATCAGAATGATGGAAGATGAATCTGTTAGAAGCTATATTGGTAGGATGTCTGAGATTGTAATAGGAATAAAGTCTTGTGGAGGTGACAAGATAGAGAATGAAGTGATATGGAAAATTCTAAGAACTTTGACACCAGTATTCAAGCAGACAACATAGATGATTGAACAAGTGATACCTTGTACACCAAACTTTTCAAGAGAGACTCTTCTTGGAAGATTAGAAACATCAAAGATGAATTTGAGATTATCAGGAGAGCTACCTAGAATGGAGACAACATTCAGTGCTCTTAACATTAGACCTACATTATCAAGAAGTACTAGTGTGAATGGAGATTATGCCAGTAGTAGCAGATCTAAATTTGAGGAAGATAAGAAGATTGAAGAAGGTATTGCATTACTTGTAAAAAGAGAACCAGAAGGTAAGAAAATCTTTAAATGTTGGACTTGTCAAGAATATGGTCATTTTGCATCTAAATATCTTAAAAGAGTTAAGAAGTATAGAAGCAACTTTAAACCTAGGAGATCTAAAGAATGTTATTATGCAAATGATGAAGATCTTGAAGCAGGAATAGAAAGACATTTAAGTGATAGTGATAATGATAACTTTGAGGAAATAGGATTTGTAGCAATTAAAGAAGAAAGTTCTGAATCTGATGAAAGGGAAGAAAAAGCATTAGTTTCTCAAGTTGAAAAGAAATCTGATTGGATTATAGACAGTGGTTGTTCACATCATATGACTGGAGATAAAAGAAAGTTTGTTAAGTTAGACAATTATGATGGAGGAATTGTTAGAGTTGGTAATAATGCACCTTGTTTGATTAAGGGTATAGGATCTATTACTCTTGATGGAAAGACTAACATTGATGATGTTTACTTTATTGATGGATTGAGACATAATCTACTAAGTGTTGGACAATTGGTTGATAAGGGTTATCAAGTTTGGTTTGCTGAGAAAACTTGTGTGATAAAAGATAAAGATGGAAATCTGATTGGAAAAGGATCTAGAACCAGAGGTAATGTATTTCAGTTGAATCATACTAAGATGACATGTTTGTTAACTAAGATTGATGACAGTTGGTTATGGCATAAAAGGTTTTGTCATATAAACTTTGATAATATTGTCAAAGTGAGTACTACACTTGCGGTAAGAGATTTACCTCGAATTATGAAACCTACTAACATGATTTGCAAAGAATGTATGATGGTAAAGTAGAAAAGGAGTTCATTTCCCAGCAAGAAGTTCACATCGGTAGAGAAGCTAGAGATTGTTCATACAGACTTGAGTGGTTCTACTAGGACTAGAGGATTCTATGGAGAAAGGTATTTTATGATTCTTGTTGATGATTTTACAAGAATGATGTGGATTGCATTTTTTAAAGAAAAATCTGAAGCATTTGATCAATTTAAGATCATAAAAAGAAAAATTGAGAATGAATCTGGAATGAAGATTAAGTGTCTAAGATCTGATAGAGGTGGTGAATTTACATCTAGAGAGTTTAATCCTTTTTGTGAAATGAATGGTATTAAGAGACAACTTTCAGCCCCTAGAACACCAGAACAATATGGTATTGCAGAAAGAAGGAATGGGTCAATAATTGAAGTAGTAAGAGCTATGTTGTTTGAGAATGATTAGGCTAAGACCTTTTGGAGAGAAGTAGTGAACACAATAGTATACACTATGAACAAAGTACAAATCAGAGCAGATACAAACAAGACACCTTATGAATTATGGTTTGGACATGCACCCTCAGTTAAGTATTTTAGAATTTTTGGAAGTAAATGTTATATTAAGAGAGATGATGATATAGGAAAGTTTGATCCTAGAAGTGATGAAAGAATATTTCTTGGATATTCTTTGAAAAGAAAAGCATATAGATGTTATAACAAAAGAACTAAGACTATTGTTGAAAGTGCAAATGTCAAAGTTGATGAGAAGTTTAAAATTCAAGAAAGAATGTTTGATTATGAATTTGATGGAGAAGCACAACCTCAGCCTAACATTGAAAATACAGAATTATTTTTTGAAACTAACAGTGATTTGCTGAATGAAAGTCATACTGAAGAAAATAGAGAAGAAAGCAGAGAAGAATCTACAGTTGGAACAAGATCAGTAACTATGACACCTAACAGGTATATTTCAAGACATCACCCTATTGAGCAAGTTATTGGAAGTTTAGACAGAGGAGTTTTGACTTGAAATAAGGTACATTTATGTTTGATTTCTCAAATTGAACCTAAGACTACTAATGAAGCTTGTGAAGATGAACATTGGATTAATGCTATGAAAGAAGAATTGGAGCAGATTGAAAAAAACAAGACATGGGAATTGGTCCCTAGACCTAAAGACAAGAATGTGATTGGAACAAAATGGGTATTCAGAAACAAGATGAATGAACAAGGAGAAGTGATAAGAAACAAAGCAAGATTGGTATGTAAAGGATATTCACAAAAAGAAGGAATTGACTATGAAGAAACTTTTGCACTTGTGGCCAGACTTGAAGCAGTGAGAATGTTTCTAGCATATGCACCTTAAAAGAAATTCAAAGTGTATCAAATGGATGTGAAGTCAACATTTCTAAATGGTGAATTGGAAGAAGAAGTCTACATTGAGCAGCCTGAAGGTTTTCCTTTGACACAAGAAGGAGATATAGTATGTAAGTTAAATAAAGCTTTATATGGATTAAAACAAGCACCTAGAACCTCGTATGCAAGATTGGATAAGTATTTATTGAAATTGGGATTTATAAAAGGAACAATAGATAGTAACTTATACACAAAAGAAATTGAGAATGGTTTGTTGGTTATAGTTATATTTGTTGATGATATTATCTTTGGAGGAGAAGATGAAGCCAGTGACAAATTTGTAGATGAAATGAAGACTGAATTTGAAATGAGCATGATTGGGGAAATGAAATATTTTTTGGGATTACAGATAACACAAAGCAAGGAAGGTATATTTGTAAGTCAGACTAAGTATTTGAATGACTTATTGAAAATATTTGGAATGGAAGCTTCTAAACCTATTGGAACACCTATGGTAACTGGACATAAGTTATCTAGCAAAGATGAAACACCAACAGTTGAGAAGAAAAAGTACAGATCTATGATTGGAGGATTGCAGTACTTGACACATACAAGACCTGATATAGCACATTCAGTTGGGATTGTAGCAAGATTTCAAGCAGAACCTAGAGAATCACATTATGCAGTAGTAAAGAGGATACTGAGATATCTGAAAGGAACAATGGATTATGGATTATGGTATGAGAATTCTAATGATTTTACTTTATGTGCCTATACTGATGCAAATTGGGGAGGCAGCATTGATGACAAGAAAAGCACCAGTGGTGGAGCCTTTTCTCTTGGAGGAAAATTGGTCTCTTGGTTAAGTAAGAAGCAGAATTGTATTTCACAAAGTACAACAGAAGCAGAATATGTTGCAGCAACAAACAATTGTATTCAGATTATTTGGATGAAGCAGATGTTGAAGGATATTGGAAGAAAGTTTGATGAGCCTGTTGTTATACATTGTGATAACACCAGTACAATGAGTATGTCAAAAAATCCTGTTTTACATTCCAAGAATAAACATATTAAGATCAAGTATCATGTTGTAAGAGAGAAAGTTGTAGAAAAAGAAGTAAGATTGGAGTACATAAGCACAAAGGAACATATAGCATATATATTTACAAAACCTTTACCTAAGGATACATTTGTGTATCTGAGAGGTATGCTTGGGGTTATGCCCCAACCTATTTTTTAGAATTGATGTAGATGATTGCATCCGTCCAGTGGTATATGAGCCCTATCTTTCTTTTGGATTGGATGTTGGAACTTCCTCTATGGGGGAGTTTATGAGTTGAGTCATGAGGACTCTTGTTATTGTATTTTTCTAAATAGTGTCTTTTGACATTAAGTTGTTGTTGACTTAGTGATGGAATTTCTATCATTGATGTCAATGGGGGAGAGATATACATGAAAAAAATTGTGGATTGTGTGAGAGAGCTGAATGGGAGAATGAAGCAAGATTTAATTTGATATTTTGTAGTGATGTTGCAGTATTGGATTTTTGGAACATTGGATGTTTTTCATCTATGTTTCCATCAATTCCAATGGGGGAGATTGTTAGGAATGAATGAAAAGTATTTTGGCAGTCATTTTGTAGCAGTTGTTGTTGCATTCATGACTTGGATTGTCATTGATGTCAACACAGTGATATTCTGGATATCAGTAGGAAAGCAGGTATAATTTTGTTTTGTGCACATGTTGTATTGCAGATTGGCTTTTGCATAGTTTATGGTATGTTCTTTGGTGTGTTATTAACCTATGGTTAATAGCACAAAAAGAAATTCATTCATTCATGAGAGTTATGAGCATTTTGGTGAAAGTAGTGTTTAGACAGTGTTTCTGTGTAGCGATTTTCAGAAATTGGAGGATATCTCTTAGCTGGGATGGAATCTGATTTTGTGCAATTAAAGGGATGTTGGAGACTCATTAATGATGATGTGGTTCATAGTGAAAAATTTCAGGATATGTTTGGAGAAAGTTACAGTATCTGGAAGCCAACAGTTTTATGTGAATTTTGTGTGTGGCATGTAGAAATTATTATTTTGTAATCGAGGACTGACTCATTTGTAATTATTTGAGTTTGGTATATAAGAAGGAATATTTTCCTTGTTGTAATGAGAATTGTTAAAAAAGGAGAATTGGGTAGAGAGGATTGAATTGTGAAAGTTGAGATGCGAATATATGCATGAAGTGAAGAAAAGAGCTAATTCAGTGATGAAGGAAGACTTGTGAGTAGAGGGATCTAGAATTGTGATCTTTTGTAGCAGAGAGTGCAGTTTTGGCACAATATGAAGGAGGTAATATATTTCATATTATTCTATTGAATAATTCTAAGATCTTTTGGACAGTGGGTTCAAAGATCTTGCCTTGAAGCTATTTGGGTAGTGGGTCCTTCTGTCTTCCATAAACTCTTAACTGGGTTAGAATATTTTAATAGGGATTCAAAATCTCCTAACAGGGATTTATATGTACTGAATGTATTTCATAAGACTCCTAACAGGGTCCATCCTCTAACAAGGAACTTTCATTTTAGTGCATCATTTTGTGGGCATCATTTCCACTGGGGTTTACTCTTTTCAAGAGGTTCCCTAGTCAACATATCTTGTGTTATTGTGCAATTGTGTATGGTTCTCTTTCTATGGTTGATTACTACATTGATTATATTGTTTAAAGTAGTTGAATGGTTAAATTATTAGATAATTGATTCACCCCCCCCCCTCTCAGTTATCTTGGGAATCTTTACTTTCTAACAAAGTGTACTTAGTCCATACAGTACTTTCTTTCCCTGCATGAAACATGCCAATTCTTCTATCCTAAACCACTAATTGGGCACTGTCAACTCACCTAGGGCTTAGTAGTAAAAATAGCTCTCCATCTTTCTGAGACTCCTAATCCTAAAAATATGTACACTACTAACTCCCCTAATATTTCCTTCCATCCTTAGGTGTTTCCCATGGCTAGATTTCATGGGGGAGCCATGAACTAACTGACTGACTGATCAGGACAGGACTAGTGGACTCACTAAACACAAAACAATTTATCTAAGACCTTATACTATCTCAAAATTACTAACTTACTAAATTAAAAATGTTTGTAACTATATTAGGAACATAAAACAACCATTAGTTTGAAGCATTCAATCCATAAGATGGCACTATCACAATGAAATGATCGGGTTTCTCAGAAAACCAGAATTGCAGACTGTATTGCTCTCTCCAAACTTGTTACAATCAATCACTAATTCTTAGATTCAAGTCCTTGGGTAACATTAGATGCCATCTTTATTATTCTAGGCCTTTTTGGTTGATTCCCCACTCCTATTCATAATGGGATCCAAAGATAACTGAGTTGCATGCAACATTTGCAATAATTGCAAATGTTGTCATAGCAACATTTTAGCAACTTTTGGCATCTTTTGCATTATGCCTTCTCCCTAAGTTTTAGGACCTCTAACCTCTTCATTTCGAGGATCCAAGATCATTAAAAGGACTCAAGGCATCTCTTTGTCTTCATTTATGTGTTTAGGACATGTTCATGACTCAAATCCAACATTTAGCAACTAAGCCTAAGTAATTGAAAAACTACTAACAATTGCTATTGTTGTGACCTTAGTCCCAATGACTAACTCACCTAACTATCTTGACTCATCCAATGTCAAGTACAAGCCAAAAATGATAAAAACATGGAGGATAGCCCTCGTGTGCTCCTGCACCAACATAAGTATTTAGTAACGAAAAAACCCTTGTTAGAATGAAACCCACAAAGCTTCACTATATGCAAAATGGAAGGTGCCTGTCAGGGCTACAATTTGTGATCACTTCTAATGATCTTACCCTATTAGGAGTAACATGTTAGACTTGTTAGGTCTACTTGGTTAAGAGATTTTAGCAACACAATGTATGTGTGCACTCGATTAAGAGATTTATATAAAGACCGTTAAGTCCATCTTCTTGAAGGATTTTTTCTATTTGCTATAATTGTTAGAGAGTAGAAAAAAATATAGATAACATGACAACCTGCAATCTTAAATTTCTTATTATAGATCTATTAAGTTTCCAAAATATATGTATCACCTATTGTGATGGATAATACCTTTGTTCTTCTCGGTAGCCTTGAATGTAGTTCTTCATAACTAAATTATTCTTTATCTATTCTTTTGCATGAGAACCTTTGTCTGATCCATAGATATCCTTGTGCGGCTACAATCATCATGTTCTTGATTGATTATACATCTATATATACAATGTATTGACCTAATTAGGTTTCATGCTTTTCTTAAATAACTCTAAGATCAAAGGTTTACAACTTGACCTTGATCTCCTAGTTTGCATGAATAAAATCAGTTAAAATAATTAAATCCATCATTTATGTTTTTCTTGATCCTTAAGAAATGGTTATTAAGCTAAGCATAAACCTATTCTAAAGACTAAAGTACTTTAGCTGACATGTAGCTTACACCCACTTTTGTTGGTGTTAAAATTATCTCTCGGTTAGACTGGTGCTTGGTGATGTCTCTGCTTGGTTATTTCTCTATAGACTTATGATCGGTTATGTCTTTTCTTAGATGTGTCTCTGTTTGGTTGATATAAGGATCTGTTATTATTATATGCTTGGTGATGAAAACATGTTGGTGGCCACTATGCTAGGTGTACACTACGCTTGGTGAATGCTGACCGACATACCAAAACTATTTGCTTGTATACTAATGACAAATTCTAATCCTTTAATTATTATCAATCTCCCCCTTTGGAATTAGTCTAAAAAAATGATATGTATAGTATATAAGCCAAGTTCTTCACTTATACAATGAATCCCCCTATGTGCATTCTCTCGGTATGTACAAGTTTCCCCTTTTTACAATGTTTGTACATATACATTTTCCCCCTTTTTTTGAAAATAATGACAAAGATGTATAACTTATAGTTTGTCAAAAATGTTCTTATGAGATTGCTTGATGACTACCATCAGTTTTCCCATTTCGCCTTCAGGTGTTCTAGGGTCATTTGTTCCAAGGTGAGTTGAGCGTGCATGTTATAGATGCTTTCAACTACTGACATATTTGGGGGGGCAATTAGAGTCTTTTCCATTGTCATGTGTGTCATCAGTAATGTGAGATTTGGTAGTAACATGGCTTGTAGCTTGGTTACTTCATCTCTGATTTTTATTTTGGCCTTTTGTATCTCACATCTTAACTGTTTAGGTTCAACTAGATTTTCATAATGCAATTGGAATGCATTTGTCTCGGTTGAAAGACTTTGTGCACTAGCTTTAAGATCTTCATTCACCTTAGCTATTTGTTCATCATACTCAATGGTGAAGTTCTCAATAGTGCATAGCATTTGAACTAGAGTAACTAACTCTGAAATAACATATTCTAATTGAGTTACCAGTTTGGGAAGTTTCACCTTGTTTACTGTGACTTCTTGGGTGATTTTCTCTATGAGTATTTATGAATATTTCTCCTTTGCTCTTTCCTCAATGACCTTCTCAATGTCTACATTCTGTTGTGTGATTTCCTTGGTCATAACTACTAATTGATCAATGATGGGTGCATTTTGATCAATCTATGTGTTAGGAACTACCTTCATTAGAATTTCCCTTGCTATTTCTAGGACTTGTGTACTCCTATGTTCCATTTTGAAGTTTTTGTGTTGTTCCTTCCTTTTGCATAGCTCCCCATAACTTGTTAGTGAGTCATGATCAAGTGTTCTTGGATCACAGTCGGGTATCTCTATGATTTCCTCAAGTGTAAAGGGTGTTTTATTTTTCTTGTCCTTTTTCTTCTTTGGAATGTTGCTTGATGCAGGGGAATGTGGTATGATAGCAAGAGCCTTTTTTTTCTTGGTTTATGTCATTGATTTATTTGGAGGTGTGGTGCCTTGGCTAGGTTGCTTGGTTAGTACTTGTTGGATAGTTGTAGAAATCTCTACATCAACCTTGTCTTGACTTGTAGCCTTGTCTTCCTTTCCACTATCCTCGGTGCTTGTATCACTCGGTTTCTCTCCACTATTATCTACCTTGTCCCTTTTTTCATCACCTTTGTCCATCGGTGTGTCTATTTTGGGCTCAAGTTTTTTCTCCTTTGATTATGTTATTATATTGATAGCTTTTATGAATAAAGACATATTACCTGGTATTTGTGCCTATGCAACATTGCTAGTGTCATCTTCCTTTGTTTTCTCAATGGCAATATTTACATCTTCATCTGCCATGACATTATCATTAGAATCACCATGTGTTAAATATCATATAGTAATATCTTTTGTTTCTCCTAATGATTGCAATTTCTGAGGAATATAATCCATGGCCTTACTTCCCTCTCTTGACAAGTTAATGGGATTGACATCCTCAGTGTCATTGATGAAAATATGCTTGGGTCTCAGTGTGGCTTCCTTCTCCTTGTTGTGAGTAGTCTCAGTTATAGCTAGTACCTACTTGGGTGGATTAAAGATTTGTGTCAAAATCTTATTTCTATCAATGTCAATATATTTGAGCTTGTTCTACAATACCTTATATGCTCCTATTTTGTAGAAAATTTCTTTTCATGCTCCATCATTGTTGATTCAATTTATTCAACTGTGGAATCAGGCATACATACTAATATTCTTTCCCCAATCTATTTTTTCATGTGCGATGCATATGTCTACCTTCCTAAAATTTTATCTTGTAGCTCCTTTCAAATATGTGTGCCAAATTGTAGGGGTACATACTTGTAAGCTACCATAATTTGAATGATTGCTTCTTCTATTTTATTTTGATCCTATGTAGACAGATTGTCTAATCTTAGGATTTGATATACTGCCTATGTTGATGATTGAATCTACAATTACATCAATTGTCCTTGGTATTTTGGCCTTTTCTACTTGGATTTTGTATTCTCTTTCTAATTCCGCAGTATCATCCTTGTCCTCTCTTCCTCTTACATATGTTTTTCATTGTCCAGGCTCAGTTGAGGCTTTTCTTTTCATATATGTTTTCACTATGCCTTTCTTCAATGGTGGTGAATCTACTTGAGCTGTTTTGCTTATGGTTCTAGATGTAGTTGTCACATCAATAACCTTTGTTTTCTTAGCCTTTGGTGGCTCTCCATCAGATTTAGTAGACTCATAATCACTTACTTCTTTACCTTCACTGACAAGTGACTATTCCTTAGTGATATCTTGTGTTTGTTCCAACTCTTCATTGGTTACCGAGAGTTTCTTCTTAAGTATTTTCACCATTTCAGTTTGCTTCTTCCCTATCTTCTTGACTACTAAGTCAGTATTTATTCTTGACTTGGATTCTTCATATGTGCCAAATATTTTTTTAGACTTTTAAACTGGTTCATTCAGTAGGGTTTCAATGGTGTTTGTAGCTTGATCTATGTCAATTTCATATTCTATTAGTGGTAACCATGCTATTCTAGGGTTGGGAGCCTTGATGAGTGTAGTGTTGGTGTCAACTATAATGCATATCTCATCTTTATATTTTTCAACCAACTATGCAGGGATTCTCATCCTTTTCTACATTCTAGTCTTGAGTGTATTGAAGTATGCATCCACTAGTGGTATGAAATTGTCTCCTAGTGACCTAATACAATCACTAATCTGTGCTATGATTAGTTGGTTGGTGTCCCAAGTGACATTACTGATAGAAGGAAAGAATTTTTGGAAGTAAAAGAATGTGCATACTAATAGAGAACCAAACTTACATGTATTAGATCTAGCTGATCTAATTATTCTTAGGTTTTCTTCCTGTTTCTTCAATGGCAACTTGGCTAGGTCTAATTGCACTCCATTCTTTACTATCTTGTATGTTGTGTCAACAGCTCCACAAGCAATGTTTTTCACCCTTCTTCCTTGAAATATCTTATATCCAATCACATATGCACCTAATTTCAATTTAGGGTCAGTGATTGAATTCACTCTAAGACTTTTGCCATCCCATTCGGCTCCATTCATCTTTTCAATCTTGGGGTGACTAGGGTGCCTTTGGGATTTTGTCATCTCGGTGATTGGGTATCCGATGAGTGTATGAATTAGATCATTTGTGATTGTTTTAGGTTCATCTAACCACATTTTACCTTCATGCACTTGACTGATGGTGCAAGAGCACCTAGGTTAGAAAGGGTTTGTAAGTTGTTTGTAAGGTGTTTTGTTCATCCACTCTTGTAATGACTGATCTCAATTTGGGGAACAAAAACCATAGTTGTTTAAGTTGTTTGTTTCTTAGTTTAGTGTGTGTTGAGGTAATTTGTAAACCTCTGGAAATCCAACCAAGGCTCTAACAACTGAAGAAGGTGAAAATGCACTAAGATGAAGTACTCAATTTACACTGGTGTTTGGGTAGTACTAGTGCTCGGGTTACACTATGTTACTCAGTGATGCTACTTAGACCACTCGATGATGTCACTTGGTGATATTGCTCACTGATGTCACTCGGGTTACACTGCTACTCGGTGATGTTTCTTCATGATGTTGGTTAGGGTTTCTTACGGGGGTCTAGTTTGTAATGACACTTGGTGCACATGCTCAGTTCATTTTGACAGTCAGTACTAATGCTTGGTAACATCGATTAATGACCTAGAAATCATGTCTTTGTCTTTTATGACTAGCTTAGTCAATTGTAACGGCTCATTACGTGTCATTTTTATCTTCAATGGGTAGTTACACCTATTTGAGTGATGTGAAGGTTACTTAATGATCACCCATACCTTCTTTATGAGGTTGGTGAAAGTTGTTGAAGAGCACGAGATATATATTGTTGGATGCAGACTTGGTTGCAGAGGACAATTTTCATAAGAGATTCAAGAAAGTTAAATAAAAGTTGTAGAGTGTGTTTTCAGTCTATCTTTGAGCATCATTGTCTATTTTAAGTGCAAATATCTTAGTTGTTTTTTTCTGTTTCACAAGATGTGAGTTCATGGCCCATTTTTGGTAGTAATTACTACATGGCTCCTCAAGCTTCTTGAATCCATGGTGAGAACCATGTGCCTATATGGAATTCAAGACGAGCCCTTGTACATAGTTTTATGTTGATTTTTGGTAGGAGAGGTTTTGGACATGAAGGTGGAGTTCTTACCCTAGGCGAGCTTGGTGATAGTCTGAGTAGGGAAGAAAATTGATAGAAGATGTTGTGAGTGTATTGGCTGAATGAGTTGGTTTAGCTAGGAGACTGAATATACCTTTGTAGGTTCAGTAAGTATGGAGGGATAACTTATTTATGGGGACTACGTCTTGAGAAAGAGGTAAAGATCTTAGTGACTTACCTTGGGTTATGGTTTAGAATACCCTAGAAGGTTTGAGAAAGGGACCTTGGAGAAGAGTCAGGCTGACTCTTTATGCAGTGGACCCAAACTCCCCACCAGATTGGTACCAGAGCAGAAAGATTTGGGCTTTTGTTGTTTGAGTGGTATCTTTAGATGAGTCTATAGATTCACACAAAATGGTGACCATCATGGAATTGGAAAAGAATGTAGAAGAGAAAAAATAGGAGAATAGACTCCTGAAGGAATAGTTGGGTGAAATGGAAACTAAGTTAGAAGAAGTGCATCTTAGGACTACAAAAGTCCATAAAATGATGAGGGAAGCTGATGGAAAGGGTAAATTAGTATCCGGGGAAGATATAATACCAAAGCCAGACCATGTGCTTCAAGAAGAGCCATTCTTGAGAGATTTCAAAGCAATGAGTGGTAAGTCCTTAGAAGGTGTGCCTCTATTTAGTGGCCAGATGGAACCATAATTAATAGTGGAGTGGCTAGAAGGTCTCAAAAATCACTTTGATTCTAATAATATAACTAAGGCTTAGAAGGTGAGAATAGCTAAGACAAGATTGAGAGGAACTGCTCTCACTTGGTGGAAATTTGTCCAAGATGAAAGGACCAAGGGTGGAAAGAACCCCATAACTAGTTGGAAAGGTATGGTGGCCAAAATGAAGGAAACTTATCTTCCTGATGATAATGAAGTGCAGTTGCACAAGAAAAGACAAAATCTAAGATGAAAAGACTTGGAAGTCAGTGCCTATACAGAAGAATTTCATAAGCTATTATTGAGGATGCATGTAATGGAATAAGAGGTCCTTAAAGTGGCTAGGTATTTGAATGGTCTCAAGTGGAGTATACAAGATGAAATTAGTCTCTTAATCCCCAAGACACTACACCAATGCTATCAAATTTCCCTCAAGGTAGAGGAGAAGTTCCAAAAGAATCAAGATTCAAACAACAAAGGAAGAGAAAGAGATAGTAGAGGTCACAAAGGAGGATAGGGAGGAATGAATTTTGAAGATAATAATTAGAGTGAGTCCAAACTCACTGAGAATCAAGGAGAATATAGTAACACAAGAGGTGGTTAAAACTGAGGAAGAGGTTCAAATAACAGTTCAAGAGGAAGAACCAATAATTAGGGAAGAGGATCTTATTCCTCTTTAATGAAGTGTTACAACTATCAAAAAATTGGGCATCCTGCATATAGATGTCTTGAGAAGAGTTCTACATCACAAGGAGGAGAGAAGAGAGTCCACTATGTGAAAGAAGAGTCTTCTAGCAGCGAGACAACAAAAGTTGCAGTAGATTATGAGATAGGAAAGAATTTGATGATTCATAGAGCACTCATCAAAGAACCCATCAAAGAAGATCCAAGCCAAAGAAGGTATCTATTTCAAGTCAAATGCAAGGTACTCAATAAGGTTTGCAAAGTTATCATAGATTCAGGTTCTACTAATAACATAGTTTCTTTAGAAGATATTGAAAAACTAAAGTTAAAAATAATTCCTCATACTAATCCTTATAGAGTTACTTGGTTGAATAAAGATCAACATGTATTAGTTAATGAACAAGCTTGGGTAGAATTTTTCATAGGGAAATATAAGGACAAAGTGTTGTGTGACATCTTTCCATGGATGCTTGTCATCTATTATTGGGTAAACCTTGGCAGTTCAACCAAAATGCAGTGCATGATGGAGTTAGGAACTCCTATTCCTTTAAGAAAGATGGTGTGACTTTCAAGATACAATCAATCTTGGAAGAAGGTGTAGAGAAGAAAGGGGGCTCTAACCTACTATTAGTTAGAGAGAAATAATTATTAAAGACACTAAAACAAGAAGATGGTGTGGGATTTTCTTTGGTTTTGAAACCAAAGAAAGAAGAGGGAAACAAGAAGGAAGAGTTACCTTTAGAAATCCAAAGGTTGTTACTCAATACCAGACCATAGTTAGTGATGGTCAACCAACTACCCTACCACCTAAAAGGACTATTAGTCATCAGATTAAATTCATCCTTGGAGCTTCACTTCCAAACAAAGCTACTTATAAAATGACCCCACAAAAAAATTCAGAGATTGCTAACCAAATCCAAGCACTAATTGACCAAGATTTGATTAGAAAGAGAATAATCCCATGTGTTGTTCCCAAAGTCTTAGCCCAAAAGAAGGATTGTAATTGGAGGTTGTGTACCCATTCCAGGGCCATAAATAGAATCACTATTCGGTACAAGTTCCCAATAATAAGGATAGTGGATTTGATGGATTGTCTTGGTGGAGCTAAGTATTAATCCAAAATAGATCTTAAAAGTGGGTACCATGAGATAAGAATCAAAGGCAAAGATCTTAAAAGTGGAAGACTACTTTTAAGACTACCGAAGGACTTTATGAATGGATGGTTATGCCTTTTGGGTTGTCAAATGTCCCATGAAAATTTATGAGATTGATGAATGATGTTTTGAAGGAGTTTATTGGAAAATGGGTTGTAGTGTACTTTGATGATATTCTAGTGGTCAGAAAAAGAAAAAAAAGAGGACCATCTTAGACATTTGTAAATGGTAATGCAAAGATTGCTTGAGGAGAAGTTGATAATCAACTTGGAAAAGAGTGAGTTCATGAAACAAGAGTTGATATAATTAGGTTCCGTTAAGTCAGAAGGTAAGTTAAAGATGGATACACACAAGGTGGAAGCAATCTTGAATTGGCCTACACCAAAGTCAGCTATAGAAGTAAGATGCTTCCATGAATTAGTACAGTTCTATAGGAAGTTTATCAGGTAGTTTAGTGAAATCAGTGCACCTATTTTAGATACCATAAAAAGAGTTATGAAAGCCAAGCTCCAATGGAACAAATAGGCTAATAAGGGATTTGAATATTTGAATAAAATAATAGCAACTAAATCGATATTGACACTTCCTAGCTTTGACAAGTTGTTTACTGTGGAGTGTGATGCTAGTAATATTATTGTCAGTGCAGTTTTGAGTCAAGTAGGAAAGCCAGAGCTTTTCACAATGAAAAACTCAGTGATGCAAAGAGAAAGTGTTCCTCATATGATTTGGAATTATATGCATTAGTGCAAGCTCTAAGGAAGTGGAGACATTATCTCCTCCCTAAAGAATTTTTAGTCTTTACTGACAACCAGGCTTTAAGTTTTCTGAATTCATAGGATAAAATAAGCCATAAGCATATGAAATGGGTGGACTATATACAAGCCTATACCTTCACCATAAAATAAAAGAAAGGAGTATAGAATAAGGTGGAAAATGCATTAAGTAGAAGGCTTCTCATGGTGCAAGAATTTTAGTTAAGAAGCATTGGCATAGAAATATTCAAGGATCTATATCTAATAGATGAAGGCTTTTGAGAAACATACAAGGTATATCAAGATTTCCAAAATCACTTTCATAGTGAGTAGTCTAAGTATACTTTTCAAGAAGATATTTTTTTTAAAGGAGGAAATCTTTGTGTACTGAGAGGTTCAATGAGGGAGAACTTAGTACAAGAGAATCATAATGGTTCATTGAGTAGATATTTTAAGTTGAGTAAACTTCTAGAGATGGTAAACATGTACTACTATTAGCCAAAAATGAGTATGGATGTCAAGAGATCTGTAGAGACTTGTATAGTCTATCAAAAGGAAAAAGGGATTTCATCCAATGCAAGATTGTATCAGCCCCTTCCAATCCCAAATAGACCTTAGGAATGCCTTAGTATGGATTTTGTAGTTGGACTGCCTAAGACCAAACAAGGAATGAATAGTATCTTTGTGGTTGTGGAAAAATTCAGCAATATGGCTCACTTTGTGCCATGTAAGAGCATACATGATGCATGTTACATAGAAAATTTGTTCTTTCAAGAAGTAGTAAGTATACATAGATTACCTTTGAGTATTGTATCACACAGAGACTCTAAGTTTATGAGTCATTTTTGGAAAACCTTATGGTAGAAGCTTGGTACAAATATTTCCTTTAGCTTGGCATATCATCCATAGACCGATGGTCAGACTGAAGTGGCAAACCAAAGTCTAGGAAATTTGTTGATATGTCTCACAAAAGAATATGGACAATCATGGGATCAGTTACTTGCTCAAGCAGAATTTGCCTATAATAATATAGTCAAGAGATCCACTAGATAGAGCCCTTTTGAAATAGTATATGGGATTCATCCTATGGGTATATGTGAACTCAGGGATCTTGGAAGCAATGCCGAAAAGAGTGGTTATGCTGAAGATTTTTCTCAATCAATGAAAGAAGTCCATGACATAATGAAGAAAGAATTAGTGGAGAGTACAACTCACACCTAGTAGAAGGTAGATGCCAAGAAAAGAGATGTACAGTTTCAAGTTTGAGATTTGGTCATGGTGGACCTAAACAAAGCAAGGCTGCAAAAGGATGTTTTGAGTAAGATTCAGATGAGGAAGATAGGCCCTTGTACAATTTTGGAAAAGTATGGGTCTAATGCTTATAAAGTTGATCTTCCTACAAACATAACATTATCTCTAGTTTTCAATGTGGCAGATCTGGTGTCCTATAAAGGAGGTCACGATCTGGCAGCAGATATAGAAGATCTCAAAGCACTAAAAATTCTAGTTGCACCAAAAATTAATGTCGAGAAGATTTTTAATTCAAGAGTTGCCAAGCAAACTAGACAACAAATCTACATGGAACATCTAGTAAAATGGAAAGGACAAGCTGATTCAGAGGCTACATGGGTGCTAGAGATTGAATTCAAGAATTTAGGCATTGATCCTTACTTGATCTAATCACCTAGAAATTGATTTCTCTCTTTTGGGGGAGTATGGTGTAGGAGCACCCAGGTTAGAAATCATTTTAGGTTTGTAAGTTGTTTGTAAGGTGTTTTTTTCATCTAATATTGTAATGACAGAGGTTAATTCAGTGAACAAACAACATAGTTGTTTAAGTTGTTTGTTTCTCAGTTTAGTGTGTGTTGAGGTAAATTCTAAACCTTTGGAAATATAATCAAGGCTTTAACAACCAAACAAGGTGAAAAGGCACTAAGATAAAGTGCTAAGTTTACACTAGTGTTCGGGTAGTACTGGTGCTTAGGTTACACTATGTTACTCGGTGATGCTACTCAGACCACTTGATGATGCCACTCGGTGATGTCACTTGGGTTACATTGCCACTTAGTGATGTTTGTCAAGGTTGCTTAAGGGTTTCCAATTTTTACTGATGCTCGGTGCTGATACTGAGTTCATTCTGATGCTCGGTATTGTTGGTTAACGACCCAAAAATCATGACTTTTTTTATGACCAATTTAGTCAATTTTAATGGCTCATTACGTGTTGTTATTTTCTTCAATGGGAAGTTACACCTATTCGAGTGATGGGAAGGTTACTTCATGATCTCCCATACCTTCTTTATGAGGTTGGTGAAATGTTTTAAGGAGCACAGGATATATTTTTTTTCGATGTAGACTTGGGTGTAGAGGATATTTTTCATAAGAGATTCAAGAAAGTTAAATAAATTTTGTAGAGTGTGTTTTTAGTCTATCTTTGAGCATCATTTTCTATTTTAAGTGCAAATAGCTTAGTTGTTTTTTTTTTGGAAGTTGTGAATTCATGACCCGTTTTGGGTAGTAATTACTACATGGCTCCTTGAGTTTCTTGAATCCACAGTGAGAACCATGTTTCTAGATGGAATTTGAGAGGATCCCTTGTACATAGTTTTATGTTTTGTTTTTGTAGGAGAGGTGTTAGACATGAAGGTGGAGATCTTACAATAGGCAAGCTTGGTGATATTTTGGCTAGGGAAGAAAAGTGAGAGAAGATGTTGTGAGTGTATTTCTTGAATGAGTTGATTTAGTGAGGAGATTGAGTCTACCATTGGAGGTTTAGTAAGTATGGAGGGATAACTTGTTTATGGGGAATAGGTCTTGAGAAAGAGGTGAATTGATGTAACACACCTAGGCTTTCTCTCTACCCTATTCTCCTCTAGGGTATCCTTAGGCCAATTCAATGACCTAGTAGGGTTCTATGCTCAACCCTACTCTCCTTAGGTATCTTGACACAAGATCCTAACCTTTCACCTAGTCTACACCAATAGTACTGATCATAAATACTCCATTCACAAAAACTAACTAGGTCTTTCTTAGTCTCAATCTCCAAGAATTATCTCAATTCCTCTTAGGACTTAGCTCCATGGAAGTATAGGTCATCAAGACCTCCACTAGTTCCATTTGAACCCCTACATACACCATGCACAAAAACATAACAATCAAGTGCTTCACAATGCACCTTTCTCACCCCAAATAGGGCTACAAGCCAATTAGGCCTTTTTCTTGCCAAATTGAAGATAACTTAATATTTTCCCACACAAGCTTCCAAAAGGGTTTAGGATTAAAACACCATTTATCAAGAACTTTGATATTTTCAAGATCTCCAATCCTCAAGTTGTTCGTACAACCCTTCCTACTATCATGCCTAAAAATTAGGGTTTTAGGGCTTTTTGACAGTCTGAACACAAAAGTGTTCTTTCAATCCACCAAATAACTCCTCCAACCTTATCCTTTGAATTGGGGGTCTTTCACACATTATTTTATCCCTCCATGAACTCTATTTTAAGCCACTAATGCATTCAACCCTCCTTGCATCACTTGCAATGTTTCTCAGTCCCTAGCCATGCACAATAGGCTCACCTAGGGCATCATTGAAAAAATAGAAAAACTACTTTCTTGGGCCCCTCCTTATATAAAAATAATGTAAATGGAGTCTCCTCACCCATGCCAAGAGCCCATATATAATCTATAATGGAAAGTTGAGTTAAGACTCCATTTGTCCAACCTGGCTGGTTGAAACTAGCGATAGGGTAAAATACAAAGATTTTAACTAAACTAATATAAACACCACAACTTCACAAAATAACTCCACACAAAATCTCAAATTAACCTACCCTACATTAATCAGTGAATGCAAACTAAGATCTAATCCATCTAACTACTGTAAACAAGAAAACTCACTAAAATTGCTCTGAAAATGCACACACATAAAATCTTGTATATTCAAAATGTTCACCAACCTTGCTTACAAGTCAAGGAAGGCCTCTTATACTTGTCCCCATCCCTAATCTAATGTTTTCAAATAGTTACAATAAACATTTCATCAAAAATGCTCTTCTTGCACAATTGTTGTCAATGTTGTCAATGACAACATTAACAATTTTGACAATTTTCCACAATTTTTGGAAATTCACTCTAAACTTTGTTTTAAGACCATGAAAAAATCATAATAGACTTAGGTAGACCAGGCTTACCTCTCTTAGGTCCTAAAAAACTCTCTTTCTAAATTTGACCCATATGTGCTTGATTTACACCATTGCCACAACATTGGCAATTAGGGTCCAAATTGGCACTTGTTTCCTAAAAGACCAAATGAACTTGAAAAGACCTCCCCTAAAGACCTAACACACACCTTAGGACACCTATAGTCCTATTATTCAACTATTTTTTTGGCTAGAACCACTACAATGCAAAAGAACTCTAGAAACCCTAGGTTACCAAAGAGTGTTACCTAGGTGCTCCTGCACCATACTCCCCCACAAAGGGAAAGTCAAGTCACTCCTATAGACAATAAAGAGTCAAGAATTCCTAGATTCTTGAAGTTAGATTCTGCAATCCATGAAGCCTCTGATTTAGGCCTATCTTTCCACTTGATAAGGTGCGCCATATACACCTTGTGTCTAGTTGTCTTTTGCACTCTTAAATCCAAAACTCCCTCAGCTATCAATTGTTGTTTGGTAGACACCACATCAGGGTCTACGTCACTCTAAACTCCTTTATTATGTTGATTGATCTCAGTTAATGTACCTTTAAACTAAACTAGGTCCTGCACATTAAAAGTAGAAGAGATATTCAAATCAGAAGGTAAGTCTACCTTGTAGGCATTCACCCCATATTTAGCTAGGACTTTGCATGGGCCTATTTTCTTCATCTACAACTTAGAAGGGACTCCTTTTTGCATTCTTTACTTATTCAAACGCACCATAACATAGTCTCCTACTTGAAATTGGATATCTTTCCTCTTCTCATCCACTTTGCCCTTCAACTTTTGCAGACTGTCCTGTATAGTTTTCTTGACCTACTCTTGGACCTCCTTCATAGTGTGGGTGAAGTCCTCAGCATGACCACTATTTTACTCCCTTCCTCCAAGATCCCTAAGCTCACAAAATCCCCTAGGATGCATTCCATAAACTATTTCAAATGGGCTTCTCCCTATCATCCTGTTCCTACTGTCATTATAGGCATACTCTTCCTGAGGTATGACTACATCCCATGTCTAACCATATTCTTTGGTTAGGAACCTCAATAGGTTACCCAACACCTTGTTGACCACCTCCATTTGACCATCAGTCTGAGGATGGTATGCTGATCCAAAAGATAAATTTGTACCCAATTTGTTTCATAATGTTTTCCGAAAATGACTCATGAACTTAACATCCCTATCAGATACAATTCTTAAGGGTAGTCCATGAATCCTTACAACTTCTTTAAAGAAAATATAAGCTATGTGACTAGCATTACTAGTAGTCTTGCATGGAATGAAATGCCCCATCTTGCTAAATCTGTCAACTACTACATATATACTATCATAGGCTTGCTTACTATTTGGCCGACCCACTATGAAGTCCATGCTCACACACTCCAAAGGTCTATTTGGGACACGTAAGGGTTGATACAAGCCTACATTGCTTCTACCTCATTTTTCCTTTATGCATACTACACACTATTCCACATATTTGGTGACATCTTTTGTCAATTTAGGCCAATGATAAAACCTTTGTCTTGTTTACACCAAAGTGTCCACTCATAGATCCATTATGCTTTTCTTGTACGAGATTCATCATCATAGAACCCCTTGGCACACATAATTGATTTCCTCTGAATAACAGTCCATTCTGCAATGTGAACTCAAAGAATTTTCTATGGAAGTGGTTTTGAAAATCATGGCACAGTTGATATGCCTCTCCAAAATCTTCATCTTCTTGATAGAGGTCCTTAAAACTCTCTATGCCTATACTGTTCAACTGAACTTCTTGAACTGTCAAAAGTCTCCTACTCAATGCATCAACAACTTTGTTCAACTGACCCTTCTTATGCTTGATGGTGAATGTAAAAACTTGGAGATATTCCATCCATTTTAAATGCCTATTACTCAACTTCTCTTATGTATTGATGTAGCTAAGGGCCTAATTGTTAGTAAACACCACAAATTACTTAGGTGAAAGATAGTGTCTCTACTTTCTTAATGACTGCACTAGAGCATATAATTCTAGGTCATAAGAAGAGTATTTCTTCTTATCTTCATTCAACTTCTCACTAAAGAAGGCCACTGGTCTACCCTCTTGACTTAACACACCTCCTATTGCTATGCCACTTGCATCACATTCAATAGTGAATAACTTATCAAAACTAGGCAATGTTAGGACAGGTTGTGTAGCTACTTGCCTTTTCAACATCTCAAATGACTTCCCAATTTCTAAGTTCCATCTAAACTTAGCCTTACTTCCACCCTTAATAGTTTCCAACAATGGTGCACATATACCACTAAAATTCCTAATGAAATTCCTATAAAATTGAGCTAGGTGATGGAAAATCCTTATCTCAGTTGCTGATGTAGGTGGTGGCCAATTCAATATAGCTGACACCTTATCTTGGTCCATCTTAAAAGATCCATTGGATACCACAAATCCCAAGTAGACAAGCTCTTGCTTGACAAACTCACACTTCTCTAAATTAATGGCTAGTTTCTCTTCATGCAACTTCTTCAATAGTGATTCAACATGCTTAATGTAATCTTCCTTTCTTCTACTATAGATCAATATGTCATCAAGATCGACCACTAAAAAATTACCTGTGATGTCCTTAAGCACTTCATTCATGAGCCTCATGAATGTTCTAGGAGCATTGGTGAGGCCAAATGGCATCACAAGCCATTCATACAACCCATTAGTTGTTTTGAATGCTATCTTCCACTCATCTACCTCCTTTACCCTTATCTAATGGTAACCACTTTTCAAAGTTGGTAAAGTAAATTGCCCCTCCAAGAAAATCCATAAGATCCTCTATCCTAGGTATTGGAAACCTGTATTTTATGGTGATTCTATTAATTGCCCTTGAATCAATACACAGTCTCCATTTTCCACCTTTCTTTGATGCTAACACCATAGGGACTGCACATGGGTTGATACTCTTTTTAATCAAGCCTTGGTCCAATAGTTCTTGGACTTGTCTAGCTACCTCTAAATTTTGATCAGGGGTTAGCTTATAAGCTACTTTATTAGGTAATGAGGCACCAGGTATGAAGTCAATTTGATGACTAATCACCCTCTTAGGAGGCAAAGTTGTAGGATTCCCATCACTGACTATATCACTGTATTTGTCAAGTAGAGTCTAAATCTCCTTGGGTACTATCTCCTTAACTATCTTCTCTTCCTCCTTGGGCTTTAACAAAATGGCATACCCTACACTTGCCTCTTCCTTAATGTCTCTTAAAAACTCCTTTCCACTGCAAAATAACATATTAGGAGTCTTAGACTGTGGCTCTTCATCCTCCAATAAAGACTGTATTTTAAATGTCTTTCCATTCTTCTTAAAAGATATGGAATTCTCCTTTCCATGATACACTACCTCTCTATCATATTGCCAGGGTCTCCCTAACAACAAGTGGCAAGCATCCATTGGTAGGATGTCACAAAGTAATTTATCCTTGTAGCCTATTATAGCGAACTCTACCCATTTTTTCTCATTTACTAACACACGCTGTCCCTTATTAAGCCAAGTCACCTTGTAAGGGTTCACATGGGGTATCTTGGTTAATTTCAAGTTAGTAACTGCCTCCTCTGATATTATATTGTCATTAGATCCAGAGTCTACTATCACCTTGCAAACTTTTCCAAGGATCTTACATCTAATCCTAAACAATGCCCTCCTTTGCTTAGGCTCATCCTTCACTGGCTTCCTGATTAATACCCTTCTAAACATTAGATTCTCACCCATCTTAGAGTCTATATGGTCAACATCAGGTGCCTTGACACTAGAAGTGTCTTCTTTAACATAAGCTACCCTCTTGTCACTATTAGATGTAGTAGGCTTATTAGGACACATATATGTTGGATGACCAATCTATCCACAATTGTAGCACTTCATATTTACAAAATAGGAGTTGCTTCTACCTCCTCTTCCCCTATTGGATCCACTCTGATTACCTCTACCTCTACCATAACCACCTCTTGGTGTGGATTCATTGGTGTTCTCTATCAATCTAGTTTCACCTTGACTTCTTTGTTCATTGCCCCTACCTTGGTAACCTCCCCTCTATCCTCTTTGGTTTCTCCCTCTACCTCTACCCTTTAGATTAGAGTCACTCTTCTTCCTATTCTTCTCTTCAACCTTGAGAGCCAACTGTTGAGATCTCTGAATAGTAGTGGGGGTCCACAAGCTAATCTCTTCTTGGATGTTCCACTTCAACCCACCTAGATACCTAGCCACTCTGATTGGCTCTTCTTCTTGTTTCTTTGACCTAAGCTAGAGTCTTTTAAACTCCTCTGTATAGGAGGCTACATCCATATCTCTCTACTTTAATCCTTGTCTCCTTCTTTGACCATTGCTTGCCAATTTTCTATAGGTTGCTTCCCAAGTCTGACTCTTTCATCTTGCAGATATTTCCACCATGTTAGGGTTGATCCCCTAAGCCTTTACTTAGTCACCTTAACCTTTTGTGTATCTTTTATGCCTTCAAACTCAAAGTGATTCTCCATCCCTTCAATCCACTCCAACATTGTTTCAATGTCCATTTTCCCACTAAACAATGAGATGCCTTCTAAGGATTTACCACCCAATGCCTCGATGTCTTTCAAGAATGGTTCTTTCTCCATCATAGGGTCTGGTTCAAGGATAATATCATCCTCTTCAACCTTCTGCTTCCCTCTAACACTTGTTTAACCTTCTCTACCTTGGTCTCTTGCATCCACTACTTCTTTTAGTTTTAGCTTCATCCCTGCTAGGGCCTCTTCAAGGAGTCTATTCCTCTCCTTTTTCTCATCCATGTCCCTAGACAACTCTACATTTGTAACCATGTCTATGGAGCCACAAGATTCCACCTCTAACATATATAATCCCAAATCTTTTGGGGCTCTGATACCACTCTGATGTAACACACCAAGGCTTTCACTCTACCCTATTCTCCTCTAGGGTCTCCTTAGGCCAATTCAATGACCTAGTAGGGTTCTATGCTCAACCCTACTCTCCTTAGGTATCTTGACACAAGATCCTAACCTTTCACCTAGTGTACACCAATAGTAATGATAAAAAATACTCCATTTTGCAACACAAACTAACTAGGTCTTTCCTAGTCTCAATCTCCAAGAATTGTCTCAATTCCTCTTAGGACTTAGCTCCATGGAAGGATAGGTCATCAAGACCTCCATTGGTTCCATTTGAACTCCTACATACACAATTCACAAACACATAACAATCAAGTGCTTCACAATGCACCTTTCTCACCCCGAATAGGGCTACAAGCCAATTAGGCCTTTTTCTTGCCAAATTGAAGATAACTTCCAATTTTCCCACACAAGCTTCAAAAAGGGTTTAGGATTGAAACACCCTTTATCAATAACTTTTATATTTTCAAGGTCTCCAATCCTCAAGTTATCTGTACAACCCTTCCTACTAGCATGCTTAAAAATTAGGGTTTTAGGGCTTTTTGACAGTCTGAACACAAAAGTGTTCTTTCAATCCACCAAAAAACTCCTCCAACCTTCTCCTTCGAATTGGGGGTCTTTCACACATTACTCTATCCCTCCATGAACTCTAGTTGAAGCCACCAATGCATTCAACCCTCCTTGCATCACTTGCAATGTTTCTTAGTCCCTAGCCATGCACAACAGGCTCTCCTAGGGCATCATTGCAAAAAGAGAAAAACTACTTTCATGGGCCCCTCATATAAAAATAATGTACATGGAGTATCCTCACCCATTCCAAGAGCCCGTACAAAATCTATGGTGGCAAGTTGAGTTAAGACTCCATTTGTCGAACCTGCCTGGTTCAGACCAGTGACAAGGTAAAATACAAAGAATTTAACTAAACCAATATAAACACCAAAAATTCACAAAATAATTCCACACAAAATATCAAATTAACCTACCCTACATTAATCAATGAATGCATACTAATATCTAATCCATCTAACTATTGTAAACAAGAAAACTCACTAAAATTGCTCTGAAAATGCACACACAGAAAATCTTGTATATTCAAAATGTTCACCAACCTTTCTTACAAGTCAAGGAAGGCCTCTTATACTTGTCCATATCCCTAATCTGATGGTTTCAAATAGTTACAATAACCATTTCATCGAAAATGCTCTTCTTGCACAATTGTTGTCAATGTTGTCAATGACAACATTGACAATTTTGACAACTTTCCACAATTTTAGGAAATTCACTCTAAACTTTGTTTTAAGACCATGAACACATCATAATAGACTTAGGTAGACCATGCTTACCTCTCTTAGGTCCTAAAACACTCTCTTTCTAAATTTGACCCCTATGTGCTTGTTTTACACCATTGCCACAACATTGGCAATTAGGGTCCAAAATGGCACTTCTTTCCTAAAAGACCAAACAAACTTGAAAAGACCTCCCATAAAGACCTAAAACACACCTTAGGACACCTCTAGTCCTATTATTCAACTAGTGGTTTGGCTAGAACCACTACAAGCCAAAAGAACTCTAGAAACCCTAGGTTACCAAAGAGCCTTACCTAGGTGCTCCTACACCATGAATATCTTAGTGACTTCCCTTGGGTTAGGGTTTAGAATACCCTAGAAGGTCTGAGAAAGGGACCTTAGAGTAGATTCAGACTGACTCTCTAAGAAGTGAACCCACACTCCCCACTGACTAAGCACAATGCGTATCCAACTTGTTTTGAATTATTTTGGGAACTGTATGGAATTGGTTAACCCTTTTACTTTAATGTGTTTGTACTCGTATCTCAGGTTTCCATCCTTTCATAGATTCTAATAAGCTTATTCAAGTTCAACATCTCTAATATCTACAACTTTGTAGTGGATATATACACAGATGTCTTTGAGCAAAAAAAACCTAGGTGGGATACTCAAGAATACTCCCTTGTCGTCGGATTGAGTAGCAACCTTAGGACAAAACTTGTAGTTTAGTTCTTCACAGGTCAAGTTCTTGATAAGAATGACCTTCTTATCCTTTTCCATTTTGATCTTTGAGGTTTGTGAGGTGGATGCCATATGTTTAAAAAATTAGGGCTTCTTCGCAAATGAATTGTTAGTTGGGTAAGTCTAGATACTCACTAGATGATTGGGGTTAGTGCTTAAAATCCATTGGATTTGCTTTGGAATCACTATTAATCACTCTGGAATGTGATTTTTGTGAATTTCTCTTCTCTCTATACAATCTACTTGTAAATACTAGGTGAATGAATGAGGTCACTTTTCCCTTTTTATAGACAAATATGACCTAAGTGATGCATTAAATGCTTCCCTCGTCACTTGATTGACAAAGCGTAGATACTCAGTTAATAAACCAAAGAATTCAGCTCGGTGAGTATTCAATACTCAGTACAAGGTGTCAACTCAGTTGTGTCCCATATTTTTATCAACAATGCTCAGTGTATAGTGTCAATTCGGTTATCTTTCATATGTTTACTGATGTGCAGTTTATGTTCAGTTCATATTAACCGACCACACTAGATTCACAAAACATGACATGCAATACCATACTACATCTTTATTCATTCTAATTTGGCATATTCTCAATGAATATAGGAACTGATGTAAAATACAACTTTTTAGAGTGCAATTCCATACTTACTTGTATTGCTTAGGTGGGGGTGGTCGAATCACCCAATCCATTAGAAGAGGTGTCACCAACTATTGTTATTGGTCTAGTATTATCATTGTTTGAAGCTCTCCTCCAAATTTGATTTCTCATTCTCCTAATGTCTTCAATAGTATAAATCCATTTGCAAAAGTGCTTGACTTTATCACTCAGACTCTGCAGTCCTTGCTTAAGTGACCGACCTTATGACAGTGTTAGCATGCCATTCTTGGGTTAGTCTAGTTTATATTTCTTCTTATCCCTTTCCTCATATAGTTAGAAGCTATATTTCCATATCTACCACATGATGTGCAATTCAACCAAGTGTTGTGATCCCAAACATATGTATTACCTTCTCTTCTCAGTTGATATGCATTTTCTTGTTCTTTGGGTTTGCAAACTTGCTTTATCCTTTTTCTACATTCATGAGATGTTTGGCCATGCCTGTTGCAAGTAGAAAAATGTTTCTCCATGTAAGATTTCTTCTTTGGTTTGTTCTACTTAGATCTACATTCATGTGCTTTGTGACCATGCTTGTTAGGGTTATAACAACTACCTATGAATGTAGAAGTAGTTTTAGGAATACCTTTTTCTTTTCTCTTACAAACATTTGATGTGTGGCTTGGTTTTCCACAATGATTACATGAACACTTCTTTGTTCTTGGATTTGTGTATACATTCCTTTGATCAAATCAGTTTGATGATTCTCCATGCTTGGTATACCCTAAACTAGTATTGTTGTTGAGTCTTCTTTGTCCATGTTCATAAATTCATCCATTCTCTTTGTACTATCTTTATCTTTCTTGATCATATCATTATGCTATTATTGAATCTTCGCTTCATGATTCAGTTTGTCATTTTATTCTTTTAGTTCACCAATAACTTCCAATTTTCCATTAAGTCCTATGTTCCCTTGGTTGGCCTCATGACTCGTAGGAACTATTTTATTAGTGATCTCAATGTGATGTTCAGTAAGTCTCTTTTATCTAAGATTCTTTCTCTTGCAACTTTTCATTAATATTCCTCCTATCATCAATAGCTAAAGTTCTTTCTTGTTCATCTTGTCTTGTATTATTCATAACATTAATCATCCTTACCATCTATGTCTCTTGACCGATCTGCAGTACTTTCACTTGTTCAGTCAGATGTTGATTGATTTCATTTAGATTTGTAATGCTTCCTTCAGATGTGTCAGATGTATTACAAGGTCCAGATCTAGATGAATCAAATAAATCAGGTATCTCTTCTTCATGATAGTTAGTTTCATTGTAGCAAGATGCCATGAATTTTCTTTCATCTAATAACTCTTTCATCCTGCTTCTTTCCTCTTTGTATTGCTCAAAGAAAATTTGTATCAACAACTTCTAATTCTCAATATTTTTATCAAGCTTATACCTTTCCATTGTATGATCTTTTCTCTCAAGTGATTTAAAATCTTCCTAATAAGAGATCAGCCTCTGATATCAATTGTTACAATAATGGAAGGGTGTGTACTGAGAAGGGAGGGGTTAATTAGTACCCTTGAAAACTTTTACCAATTAACCTTAATACTCATAACTTGTATAACCGACCATTGTTACTTTCCTACTTCGTGCATGTAATATCATAGCGTAAATGTAAATGCAGGTAAAAAAACATTGAAACATTCATGAAACTCATATACTCATGACAAAAGTATTTGGTAACACAGAAACCCTTGTTAGAAGGTAAAAACTACAGTGGAGACAAAACCCACAAAGCTTCACTATCAGTAGAATGGAAGGTGCCTATTAGGGCTACAATTTGTGATCACTTCTGATGATCTTAGCCTATTAGGAGTAACATGTTAGAATTGTTAGGTCTACTTGGTTAAGAGATTTCAAAAACTCAATGTATGTGTGCACTCGGTTAAGAGATTTACATAAAGACTCTTAAGTCCACCTTCTTGAAGGATTTTTTCTATTTGCTACAATTGTTAAAGAATAGACAAAATAGAGATGAGCTAATAGGATTCAATCTTGAATTGATGATTACAGATACATTAAGTTCACAAAATATATGTATCACCTATTGTGATGGATAATACCTCTGTTCTGCTCGGTAGCCTTGAATGTAGTTCTTTGTAATGACCCCTTTTTACCCCTAGACTGAAATTCCATCAGTTAGGCATAAATTAGGAAATCATCTTACAATTGTGAACAAATTCTATGTTAACCTTCATAAAAACATATCTATTAAACTTAGACGGGTATTTAGATCCCTAGGATATAGGGTTCTTCCTTCTTCGTATACTACAATCACTATGGGTTGGAAGGCTTATCGTGCTCCGGGCGCGTGAAACAGGCTACAAGTGGCTTCCCTCAAGGCCTAACCCTAGTATTGGGATAGCCCGATATGTGCCCGAAATTACTCCGCCTCTCCCTTCCATCAGGCTTCCGACCCCAAAGCATTGTAGTAGTGGAAAGAAAGGTAAAATCTATATTGTATAGTTTAAATACCAAAGATTAATTCTTGTTTTTATTTATTGCTATATTCTCCTATATTATGAGAAATCCAAATATATATAACAAAGATATTGAATTTACGCATATATATATATATATATATATATATATATATATATATATATATATATATATATATATATATATATATATATATATATATATATATATATATATATATATATATATATATATATATATATATATATATATATATATTACTTCCAAACTTCCATAACATCATTCATACATATGATAAGTATTATATTAGTCAAGTCTTAGTACCTTGACTGGTTGATTGGTCTGTTGACTATACCTCAACTTAATGTGACCGCCGACTGTACTTCACATCAGACAGTACTATCTACACTGTGGACTTCACAACTTTGTTTTGCTTGAGTTACGTGTGATTGCATTTTCTCTTATGTAAAAAATGATATATATATTTCGCCATCGGTTGGTACATCCTTAAGTACCAGTACAAGGGTACAAATGCGACCTTGTGATGCCGACAGGTCTTTTAATTTAATTAGTATATGATAATTTATTTGTTAATGTTGTTAATTTAGAATGTATTATTTTGTTTGTTTAATAATGGTGTTATTATTTAGCAATATATATTGTTGATGATATTATTAATATTAATGACATTAATATTAATTAATAATAATATGTATATTATTAATAATATTATTAACATTATCAAATTGATTATTATTATTTTCTATTGTATATTTTAACACATTGATTATTGATTTAATTGATATAATATTGGTTATTGATCTAATTGATGTATATAAATTAATTATATCGCTTAGTAAATTATAATGATATTAATAATATTAATTATGTAATGATTTATATTTAATATTTACATAATATACAATATATTCGTTATCAACGTTCAATATATCAATATTATCAATGTATATTGTTTATCATTTAATTAACAATATCATTATCTTCAATATTATTAAATATTATATTAATATTTTAAAAGTAGATTTACTATTATTAATTTATTAACATCTATATTATAATGTATAACTATAATACTTGTATGATCGTTATTTACTAGGTTCTATCTAATAAGGGGGTCATGACATTCTTCATAACTAAATTATTCTTTATCTATTCTTCTGCATGAAAACCTTTGTCTAATCCATATACTTCCTTGTGTGGATACAATCATCATGTTCTTGATTTATTATACATCTCTGTATACAATGTATTGACCTAATTAGGCTGCATGCTTTTGTTGAATAACTCTAAGATCAAAGATTTACAACTTGACCATGATCTCCTAGATTGCATGAATAAATTCAGTTAGATGAATTAAACCCATCATTAATGCTTTTCTTGATCCTCTAGAAATGGTTTTCCAACTAAGCATAAAGCTATTCTAAAGATTAAAGTGCTTTAGCTGACATGTAGCTCAGATATGCTTTTCTCAGTGTTAAAACTATCTCTCGGTTAGACTGGTGATCGATGATGTCTCTACTTGGTTATGTCTCTGTAAACTGATGCTTGGTTATGTCTCTACTTAGTTGTGTCTCTTTTTGGTTGATATACTGCTCGGTTATTATTCTTTGCTTAGTGATCAAAACATGCAGGTGACCACTGTGCTCGGTGAATGTTGACCGACTGACCAAAACTATCTACTTGTGTACTAATGACAACTTATGATCTATTAAGGATTATCAATAGCATGCATGTACTCCCTAGGGCTCTACAATTGTAAGGATTCCCTTCTACAACATTGATTATTAGGAGATAAAACATTAACCACTGGGTAAGCTAGAATTCTTTGAAATTAGGATTTTTTTATTTTTATTTTTTGTATTATGTGTTTATGCCCCTTGTTACTACATTAGTAATGGTTGACATTCCCTATTACTCCTTTGTGATAAACATATAAAGTTTTTTTGTGCATAAATGCTAAGTTTTAAATTATCATCATTGTTATATATGTTAAGTACTTCCAATGATATTTGATTGAATTTAGCAATTAATTGTGTTAACATGCCTCATATGTATTAAAAATGTTGGTATTTTCATTATTTCAATATTGGGCGTCATTTTGATAGATATAAATTATGATTAAAGTTTTTTAATTTCTTTTTAATTTTAAAAAGACCAAAAAGTGAGAGCTTTAATGTGAAATTAGACGATATTTTCATACTTACTCCTTATTTGGCATTTTTCTCCCTTGAACCCCACTAAATTTGAGAATTTATTTTCTTTGTTGGGAGAGATGCATGTGGAGGATTTTTCTTTTTAGAGGCTCTATATATTTCTCTTTAGGAGATTAGTCTATTGTATAGATGAATCGATCAACCACTAAGAATGTGTTATTTTCTTCAATTTTGATGTTTGCTCAAGTTTATGCAGGGAAACTTTGATTTCTCTCAATTCTCTTATATTGTACTTTAAATCAATTTTTTAAATTAGTATTATGCTTTAAGATAATTTCTTAGTTTGAAACGTGTGAATTTATAGATTAGATCTATTGTTTTATTTAAATTCCAACCATATAACGTAGCTAATATTTTGATGTCATAATTTGAATTTAAATGATGTAATGTTGACTCTACCATGGAAATTTGATTAATGTCATATTAGATTTTGAAAGGATATTTTACAATTTTTATGCATTTTAAGATGTGAAGCTATTTGAAGGCCCTTTAATCATGAAAATTTGTGGACCTATTTTGCATGTCATTACTTGATTAGGCCTTACTTTTAGGAATTATGTATTCATGCTTGTATTCATCCATTCATCATTAAATCTTTATCTTATACCTAGGCTAATCTTAAGTGGTTTTTCTTGAGAAGTTAGGATATTATCTAATTAATTATATAATTAGGTCTTTTATTAGTTTATTCACTTAATCTTAACTTATGAGTTCCTTTTGTCTTTATAAGATTGACATTTATTTAGCACATGTTATCTCATTCATTATGACATCGACACTTTCCACTCTAATAGTTTCTAGAATTTAGTCTAGTGTTAAATTTATCCTTTCTATAAGGATTCACCATATTGATTTTTATCAATAATTATTTTTGCAGGAATAAAATTCTCAAGTTGTTGGGAAAATATATATTGCTTGACTTCCATTTGTGATAGGTATTTTTCATGAAGGTGATTGATAAGCTTCTATGGTGGAATAAGTAACCTCAACATAATAAAAATAGGTATGCATTATCTCCTCATGTATTCCATCACACCATCAAAATTATGCTCAAAATAAATTCTCACTCATTTTAAAACCCAATATTGATGCATCCATGCTTTATAATGATTTTCTATACTAGGAGAGTATATCAATTTTCTACATCCACAATATTTCACCATATTGGGAGTATTTATCCAATATGTATTATCATTATGTGTATATTCCAAATTATAAATTTGGTATAACAAGTGTGGTGTGTGAAAAGGGAAGAAATGTATATATGGGCAAAAATACTTCTGCTTTTCATTAATTACACATTTTGGAAGGAAGAAGCCCCACTAGGTTCTAGAGGAGACTCAAACACTAAATGGGAAAATGATCCTTTGCTAAAATATGTGATTGAAAAAAATGAGATTGAGGAAATGTAGTAATATAAATGATTAATTAGGAAAGCTATTGAAAATTGCAAAAATAAATTGTGAGACACTGAAAGTGATAAGGAATTTATAGAAACATAAACTAGAACATAGATCTGATATGTTGTTGAAATATGGGCTCAAAATGTAGTGTACATGATGGAAATGGTGAATTGTCCCCATTGGGAGATTTTTGTATTATCATGCATATATATGTGCTGACAATAATGTTTTGTCATTGATGTTAACACATTTCTTTATTTTCTATCAATCTTCCTGGTATGGTCAACGTAAAGATTGGTTCGACATGGTTAGTGTATTAAAGATTGAACATTTTCCAAGCATATAGATGGTTTTAGGGATGTTTGTAGTTTACTTATGTCAATTTAAAAAGGTTCACATGGTGAGTGAGTTATGGATGATTGATCAAATACTAGTATTTCATATGTTTAGGAAGAGAGAGTGTTCCAATACTTGGATTAGTGTGGTTCGGTTAGGCAATATTTATGGTTTCTAACCTAGTTGCGAGTTTAGGACATTGAAATGTGTCCTTAGCTTGAGTGGTTCATAATTTGGATCCTGGAAAGATATTTTTCTAGGTGACATAGGTTACTGATTAGTGTTCTTGTTGAACAATGCATAGATAATGGTGAATTCTGAGATATAGTTGTCTTGGTTATTACTATGACATTTCACATTGTTTTCTAATGTTTCTAGATTGTTTCCTTTTTTTTTTTCTTGATCACATTGAGTTATGTAATCGAATTGGGTGATTTTATTATGGAGTGTTGGTATTCTTCTTTTTCTTGGCCTACATGATGGTGTAGCATGTTGCAATGGATCGAAGCATAATTTATGAAGCTAGAGCATGCTCAAGGATGAATATTTGGATCCTTACTATGTATTTCCCAACTTGTTTTGGATCACATTGAGGATGGTATTGTATTTGAATAAATATTTGTAATGGAGGTCATTTACTAAACTTGATGAAATAAGATGATGAATTTTACAAATGCAAGATGTTGCAATCATGTGTATATGTATGGATGAGGATCGTGTTTGAAGAGGTATGAGTGGAATCTATAATTGAGGAAGAGTTATAATATATTATGTATTGCATTGGGTATAATAGAGATTCTATTAGTCAGTTCATGATTAGTTTATTGTTGTCTATCTACTTTCTATAAGGCTGTGAGCCTTCTCTTTGGTTGTAGCCCTTATTGTATTCGTGAAATCAGCTATGGTAAGTGTGGTTGATTACATGTGCATTCCCCCTTTTAATAATCCTAATAGGGTATATTTATTCTAATAGAGTACATCATCTTGTGGGTTTGATCCTCACTATGATTTTTCCCTTAACCGGCTTTCCACATAGAAAATTTTGGTATTGTGTGTTGATTAATGTGTTGTGATATTTATTTAATGTTCATCTTTCCGATCTAAAATTTAAGGTTTAAAAGTGGATTGACATTTTAAGTTTTGGTACACAACTAAGTCACCCCCTCTCAATTGTGTGTGATGCCTTGTTTCTAACACTCCCTTGTGTTTTCGTCTAAATTTTTCATAGGTTGTCTAACTATTTTTGATCTCCCTAGATCTTGTCAAAAAACTCTATAACCTATTTATGTACACATAAAATAGGGGGAAAAGTTTCCTAAAGGGGTTTTCCTTGGTAAAACCCCAGTTTAGGAATCAACCTTAGAAATAAAATGAAATTCCATAAAGGAAAGTAAATAGAGAGGAAAATAATAGATTCATCGTGCCAAAAACCCTCATGGACACATGTAGAAATATATCATACTCATGAATACTCTTGAAATACATAGATCTATGAATACTACTCTTAGATCTTGACCGTAGATATTCTTTATACTCACTTGCAAAGGAGAGAGAAGATAGAACCTGGAGGATGTATATTCTTTATTAATTGATAATTCCTATACTTAGTCATTGTGGGAGAGAAACTTGAATCAAATGGAGAAGATTTCCCTTGAATTGAATGATCTTAAAGAATCAAAGACTAGGAGATCTTGATCTTGGGTACTTGCCTTCTAATTTTGAATTCAATTACTCTTGATTTCTTAAAAATCTTGATAGCTTGATTGAAAATTCTTGAGTATGGTTATGATATGAAAAATAAGAAGTGATAGGGAGTTTTTATAGTTACTCCATTATTTCAGGATTCAAAATTGATCTAGGCTGACCACATTAGAAAATCTCTCGATAAACACCTTGAACTGGGAATCTAGGACCCAAAACCCTTGGTCATGTTTCTACTGGAAACATCTCCCATGATAAATGGTTGAAAATTTGAACTAAATATCCTAGAGAATGAAAAGGTGTGGGAAAAGAGGAAGAATCTTGGTAGGATCAAACATAGCAAACATTCAGATCTTGAAATAAAAAAAATGGGTCTAATGGGTCCTTATAAAGTTTCCAATCATGGGTGCTATATTTTTAGGATAATAAATTTATCCAAAAATTAATGGGAGTATGAGATAAACTCATGGTCATGGTAAAGTAGATCAATACATAAGAACAATCTTATCAAGGTCAAGGAGACAAAGAAACATCAATCCCCCAAATGACTTAATGATGCAGTCAAGGTCGGGGTTTCCCCAATAGAGATGATCCAACCATGAAGAAAGAGTGAACACAATGGGAAAAAAAAACTAAGAAACAAGAATAGACCATCGACATTTTATAACAAATCTTCACATTATCATAAAATCAAATATTTACATCACATTGGCATGCAACATGCAGATTACAAAATTTTGACATACATGCCTGATTACAAAAAAAATCCTGATCCAAACCCTAATTCTGACCATCTAAGGTTGTTCTCCTTAAGGAATAAGATCTTCCAAAAATAAAGATCAAGAGCCTTAGTATATAGAGCCTTCACAACACATAGGTCTACCAGTTTGATTACATTTTCCAACACAAGAAAATGTAATGTGTGTAATTATACGTCAGGACCCAAATCAAAAGATATCAATGCCAAGATATAGAAATTATGCACAATCCAGGAGAGACACCAACCAAAGAACCAAAAACATTGGGATATGAATCACCAAGATTTGTCGATCAGGATATTTCTTTATGAGATAAAAAAAAATTCCAATTGACTATTACAAAATGAAGAACACATAGAACCGACCATAAATATTTTATATGTCTTCAATGAAGTATCCAAAGGAGGTGAAAAACCATACATAAGTATAAGACGGTGTCCAGAAAAAATCCTTTGGTTTGCAACAACAAATGATCCAAAACCAAGGAACATTGTGAGAAACACAAAACCACTAACTAAAACAAAACTAAGAACAAATTGAAAGGGAAATATTTTAGGGTGGTGTAATATTTCAAATGACCCAAGGATTCCACTACATCAGATACCCTTGGTGAGAAGAAAATTTTCTATAAGAGAAACTTATGAACATTTTTTAGAATGCATGACATATATCACATGCTCATTCCTATTCCAAATATCCTCTTTATCTACAATTTTCCTTATCGGCACTTCTTCTTCATCTCCTACTAAATCCAACTTCTTATTATTTTATATACTTATCATACTAGTAATCAGTAGTAAATGAATTTTTCCACCATCTCATTTGTTCTATACAACTAATTTACCTTTGGTGCTAGATCCCATTAGAGTCTTCTACTTCTCAACTCTCCCCTGTCACTAGTGAAGTCCTTCTTTAGTACAATCTCTAAATTATGATTCTCAAAACAATAATTCTTCACCATGCTTAAATTCCTTCCACTTCTCCCCTTTGCCTTCTTCAAGGGAATAAAGGTAAACTTCTGTGCATCCCTCTCTATTGTGACCAAATTTCTTTTGTAATCATGAATAGATTCCCGATTATATTTCCAATGTCTACCTAATAGAACATGACAAGCACTCATAGATACCACATCACAAAATACCTCATCTCTGTAAGGTACAATGTTGAAATTCACCACACATTGTTATTTCACCTCTACCATGTGATCTTACTAAAACCAACTTATCCCATAAGGAAAAGGATATTTAAATCTCTTAAATCCAATCTTTTGCACCATCTCTTCTGATACCAAGTTATCAGTACTAACACAATCCATAATAACCTTACAACATTTAGCTCCTGATTTGCAAATAGTCCTTAAAAAATTCCTCCTTTGTAGAGGTTGAACTTCTTTCTTACTCTACATGATCCTTCTAAGCATAAGAGATTCTCCCATCTAAGGTGCTGCCATACTTTCCACAAGTGCATCATAAATATTCTCCTCATGTGCCACAAGATTCTATTTACCATAGCTTTTACTGGAACCTTCAGAACATTAAAAATCTCTATGCCCTATGCCACCACATTTGAAAAAAGTACCTTTAAATTATTTTTCTCCCATTTCCTCCTCTAAGTGTTGTCTGATCGGGTTCCTCTGCAATGATTTTCTTCTCTTTAGCATTTCTACTTGCTTATTTCTACTTCCCTCTAGTGTTAATCTATCTCCTTCTTACCTTATCTTATGTATTCAATACTTATTGATAAGCATCCTTAACTATAGATATCCACAACATACTCAATACATCTTGGACATTAAATCTCAAACCATTAATATACCTAGTCACCTTCTCCTTAGATACCTCTTGGTGCCCAGATCTGATTGTCATCTCATTAAAATATTTGGTTTAATCCTTCACAATCATGTCCTTCTACTTCAAGTTTTGCAACTTCTTGAACAATTCAAGTTCATAATCCTTGGTAATAAATTTAGCTTTCAATCTAGAAATGATTACCCTCCATCTAGTCATTTTTACTTCACCATGCTCCTATCTATCTTTCTGCTATTCTTTCCACCATAAGGAAGCATGACCTTTCAACTTAGTCTATGCTAACCTAACACTTAGTGGATCTCATATATCTTCAAGCTCTAATTAATATTCTAGTTTACCAATCTATTTTATCAAATCTTTTGGATGTAATGAACTAGAGAATGTAGAAAAAAATTTCCTATGCCTTTTACTTACTTGTTCCATAGTTCTCAATAATGTTTCTTCCTCTATTGGGATCTTAGCATCCATAGTATCAAGATCTTCAGTAGCTTCCTCATATTCCTCTTCAATCTTAGGATTCCTTCATAATCTAGTAAAAGCATTTTGGATCTTAGTCCCTATCTTATTTCAAAATCCCTCCATCATTTGTTCTAGCCTTGTAGGGTTCATCCTTCTAGTGACATCTTTTCAATTCTCAAGTGTAACTTCCTTAGCTTCAAAAATCTTATTAAAAGGTGCCAATTGCCTCTCTCTCAATGATCTATAAAAAAAACTTGTATCCTTCCTCCAACTCAACAATCCGTTTACCTTGGTGTGTCTGTAACACTCCACACTAAGTTCTTAATCTGCAACAATCTCCTCAGTGATTCCCTTGCATAATTACTCTATAATTTCATTCAAGATTCACACTTTTCCTCCCCAAAACAAACACATCTAGGGCCTCACAAGCTCTAGAACTCAATTTTATAACACATGAACATCAACCTTGCTCTAATTTTTGTGAAACTTATGGCCATGACTACATCACTAAATTCCTCATCATATCCAAAACCAAGATAAAAGAGGCATCTCTCAAAAGAGAGAAGAAAGAGAGAAATAGATAGAGAGGTATGATCATTATCCTACTAAGGAATTTTCTTACTATGGATCATACAAAGAGAAAGTGTTGAAAAAGATGACATGGAAAGTCTAGAAAGTTGTGTTATACTAGTAAAACTACAAAAAAGGATAGGTCCTTAAGGAAAACATTGTCTAGATATTAAGGGATATGGCAAGGGCGGTCAATCCTAAGGAAGACATTATCTCCAAAGGGATTAAAGAAAAGGAAGATCAGTCCTTAAGGAAATTATTATTTCTTTTAAGGGATCTAAAAATATGATTAGGTGTAAGGAAAGCATTATCTCCATAGGGATCAAAGAAAAGGAAGATCATTCCTAAAGGAAAGAATTGTATTTATTAAGCGATCTAAGGAAAGGGGGAACCAATCCTTAAGGAAATAATTATTTCCATTAAGGGATCCAATGAAAGGATGAACTCAAGGAAAGCATGTTGTCTCCTTGGCCATTTGCAAGAGAGGTTGCACTGAATCGTTGTGTATGTGTGTACAATATGTGAAACATGGAGAATAGTGTATTCCCCCATGTTAAAGAAATTGAAAATGCCTTAACGGGAGCATTGACTTTAATGAATCATATATGTACCGACAAGAAATATCTTTAGTATTACATGCCCCATGAAAGGAAAAACCAAGGGAAATGAACACATGACAACAAAGAGCATGAAAGGTATCTACTAACTCTGGGGTGAGTATGATTGTACGATAATGTGTGAGATATTATACAAAAATGAAATGTCATCCTTCCCCAAAGGAAGTACAACTACAATAATAATGGAATAATGTCAAGTAAGACTTATGAATAAGACTCTTTTTGGGCTGGTATCAAAAAGACCAAAAGGAATAGGCAACTATCATTTTTCACCATCCCCAATCAGATAATATAAAGGCACATTTAAAAATAGTCACATGCATGAAATAACATCTAACAACACATAAAATAAATAAGATACAAATACAAGAATGCTACAATAGATCAATTCCTTTATCACCTTATGATAAAAAGAAACATAGGTTGTCTAAAGAAATCTAAACAAAATATATAAAAAGTAGCACATCCTAGGGGAAACACATTACAACAAGATAAGATATAGAATACACCACATAAGAGGAGCTCATCTAGGATATCACCTACCACTCCCATCTTAGTCAATAGTTTTAGGGAGGGTGGGAAGTACACAAGAGGAGAAATATCAAACACAGTAGATAAAAAAACAACAAGTTATAAACTAGGGTTTACAACCTTCCTACATGATGCATCTTGGCTAAGGAGCTAGGTTTAGAACCTACCCACATGATTACATAACCTTCCCATGTGATGTAGCTTGGAAGTGGAGCTAGGGTTTGTGGAGGAGTGGGAATGGGGACAATAGAGGAAGACAAAGTGGAAGGTGAGGAGAGTGATGGTGATGGGGAGGTGGGGCAAGGGGGGACATGGCAATGGAGAATGCAGTGGAGGGTGCTTCTGCGTGGGAGATCCTGGTAGTGTTTTGGGAGGGCGGTGTGAGATTGGAATATCTTCTCCCACACCAAGAGAAGGCCCATAGACAAAATAATATCGGCATTGGCTGATACTACTCATCAAAAGATGCTCATACCCTCCGTCATGTGATGAATGTGAAGCTTGAGGCAGTCATCTTTGATGGATCTGGTGAAGTCCCTTGGGATCTTGGGCAATCATAGCTCTTTCCTGATCTTTTTTGTGCTCGTGGTTTGAATTACTTTGGTTTTAGGTTGAGAAACCTTATTGTCTATGATAGGAAAGATGTTTTCTCCTTTTTCATGATTAGTGGTGTAGGGAGACTGATGTAGTACTAGTCATGCTCCTTAGACCTCTTCTAGGGTCTCTTAGGTCACTCACTAACCTATTAGGGTTCTTCCACTAACCCTAGGCTCATTAGGTATCTTATCACAAGATCCTAATTTCTTTCAACTAGTAAACATCAACAAAGTAGAACTCACAACTGTTGTAAACCTCATACTAGACCCAAATTGGTCTTTCTTGTCCCATTTGTACAATCTGATCCAAATGGATTCCAATCTTCACCAAATTGGAAAGGCATCATATAAATATGTCAATGGGACCAATACCAATCTCTAAAAACTCACTTTTCTTCAATAACATAAACGAGCTCCAAGAACTTATGTGATTACCTCCAAAATAGGGCTACAAGTAATTAGCCCTATTTGGTCACCTTTTCTGCATTATCTTGGAAAAATGTCTTAACAAGTGCCAAATAAGCTTAAGATCTAGACACCCTTTTTAGAGACACTAGAGATTTTCTAGGTCTTATCCCTCAGAAGTGTTCGTACAGTCCTTCCTACTTTCATGCCTAAAATTTAGGGTTTTAGGCCTCCTTTACTGTCTACACAAGAAATGAACTTTCTTGGCCAACAAGATAACTCCTCAAAAATTATCCTCTTTGTTCAGGGTCCTCTTCTAACTCTTCTACCTTCCCACTTCCATTTATTGAAGCTATGGATGCTTTCAATCCCTCTAGCTAGCTCTGCAATAACTGATGATCCCTAGCCATGCCACTCTGGCTCGCCTAGGGCATCATCTTAAAAATAGTTGCCACCACTTCTAGGACCCATCCTACTATGTGCATAATGTACATGGAGTCCAATTTCATAATCCAAGATCCCGGGCCAAAGCCACAGTGGAAAAGAAAGCTAAGACTCCATTTTCAAGCAGTGCTCAAATCAAGACCAGTGACTGGACTGAACTTTAAAGATTTTATACAAAAACTTAAAACTATTGGATCTACTAGTATAACACCACAATAAGTTCAAAAATAACCTACATTACATGAAACAATTCTTACAAAAACATTCTCAATCTAGTTCACTACCTGATCACCTTGAAACACACAAATATTCACTATTATTGCTTAACATAGTCCGTACGTGAAATTTTTTAAACTTGCCAACCATTCAAAAATCTCAAGGATGGTCTTATATAGATGACCCAAAAACTAAATGGTTGGTTTCAAATATTTAAATAGCCAATTTCATTGAAAATGCCAACTTGTCATAAAAGTTGTCAATGTTGTCAATGGCAACATTGACAACTTTTGGCAACTTTTGGGTTTGATTGCCAAACTTGGTCAAACCCTATAAAAAATTGTCCTATCCACTAAATATGATGAAACAAAATCAAAGGACCTCTAGTCCCTCTCTTGGCTCATTTTTTTACAAGAAACAAAAATTCTTGAATTGGGCCTAAATGGACCTAAGGGTCACCAAGGGATTGATAAGACCTATCCTCCTACAAACACTTCACACACTAGAACTCTTGGTCCCTTTATTCACCTAGTGGTCTGGCTAGAACCACTAAAATCCAAAACAAAGAAAGAGAAAACCCTAGGTTATATTTCCACAACTATCCTACCCAGGTGCTCCTACACCATACTCCCCCAAAAGGAGAAGTCACATCACTCTAGTGGACAGTAGCTCCTCTAAGATGCCCACCTTCTTGAAATATGTCTCTACAATCCATGAAGCCTCTGACTCTGTTCTATCCTTCCACTGAATCAAATGCTCCATGTAGACTTTGTGTTTAGTGGTCTTCTTGACCCGAGAGTCCATGACTTTATCAGCCACCATAGGAAACTTTGGAGGTAAGGCAATAACCTCCACATCAACATTGACCCCTTGGATGGTTGGATAGATATCCTCCATCTATCCTCTGAACTCTATTAGGTCTTGAACATTGAACATGGGAGAGATGCTCAAATCTGATGGTAAGTCCACCCTATATGCATTAGCTCCATATTTTGCTAAGATCTTGCATGGTCCCACCCTTTTCATCTAAATCTTGGTAGGGACACCCTTCTATAGTCTATATTTGTTTAAGTGGACCATCACATAGTCCCCCACTTCAAACTAAACATCCCTCCTTTTCTCATCAACCTTGGCTTTCAACTTAAGTTGACTGTCTTGTATCTACTTCCTTACCTGGTCTTGTATCTCCTTCATGGTAGAGGTGAAGTCTTCTACATGACCACTTCTATACTCCATTCCACCAAGATCCTTGAGCTCATAAACACCCCTAGGATGCATGTCATAAACCACCTCAAATGGACTCTTTCCTGTCATCCTATTTTTTCTATCATTGTAAGCATATTCTTCTTGAGGAATGACCACATCCCAAGTCTATCCATATTCCTTAGTTAGGCACCTCAAAAGTATACCCAATACTCTATTGACCACCTCAGTTTGGCCATCATTCTGAGGGTGGTAAGCTAAACCAAAAGATAGGTTAGTACCCAGCCTTGTCCACAAAGTTCTCCAAAAATGACTCATAAATTTTACATCTCTATCAAAGACTATGCTCAAAGGAAGACCATGAATCCTTACTATTTCTTTCAAAAACAAATAAGATATGTGGCTAGCATCATTAGTAGTTTTGCATGGAATGAAATGTCCCATTTTACTAAACCTATCAACAACTACATAAATGCTACCATACCCCTGTTTAGTTTTGGGTGACCCCACAATGAAATCCATACTTACATACTCCCATGGTATATTAGGGATAGGTAGAGGATGATACAACTATGCATTACTCATTCCTTCTTTTTCCTACATGCAAACAACAAACTTCTCTACATACTTGGTGACATCCTTCACCAATTTTGGCCAATGGTAGAACCTTTGGACCAATTCCAAGGTCTTGTCCTTACCAAAATGACCACTTAGAGATCCATTATGCTTCTCTTGGATGAGGTTCATCATCATTGACCCTTTGGGTACACACAATTGATTGCCTTTAAACAACAAACCATTCTATAAAGTGTAATCAGAGAACTTGCTATGAAAATGATTCTCAAAGTCAACACATACCTTATAGGCCTCACCAAAATCCTCATCTAATTTGTATAGGTCTCTGAAACTCTCAATCCCAATGCTATTCAAGTGGACTTCTTTCACTGTTAACAATCTCCTTCTCAAAGCATCTGCCACCTTGTTCAGTTGACCCTTCTTGTTTTTGATATTAAAAGTGAATGCCTACAAGTATTCCATCCACTTTAAATGCCTATTACTTAGCTTTTCTTGTGTGTTAATGTAGCTAAGGGCCTAATTATCTGTAAATACCACAAATTATTTAGGCAATAGATAATGCCTCCATTTCCTCAAAGATTGGACTAGAGCATAGAGCTCTAAGTCATAAGAAGAATATTTCTTCTTGGCCTCATTCAATGTTTCACTAAAGAAGGCAATAGGTCTACCCTCTTGACTTAACACACCCCCAACTGTCATTCCACTAGCATCACACTCAATGATAAATAACTTATCAAAGCTTGGTAGCTGTAGGATAGGTTGAGTAGCCACTTGTCTTTTCAACATTTCAAAAGATTTTTCAGCTTCCAAAGTCCATCTGAACTTAGTTTTTACCCCACCCTTAATGATATCCATTAATGGAGCACATATCCCACTGAAGTTCCTAATAAACTTTCTATAAAATTGGGCAAGGCCATAAAAAATCCTTACCTTAGTGGTTGTGGTAGGTGGAGGCCAGTTCAAAATTGCAACAACTTTGTCTTTGTCCATCTTCAAAGACCCCTTGGACACCACAAAGCCCAAGCAGACTAGTTCTTGTTTAAAGAACTCACACTTCTCAAGGTTAATGGCCAACTTCTATTCATGTAACCTTTTCAATACTGCCTCCACATGTCTGATATGTTCCTCTCTTGTCTTACTAAAAATTCATATATCATCAAGATATACCACCATAAAGTTTCCAGTGAAATCCTTGAGCACCTCATTCATGAGCCTCATGAATGTGCTCGAAGCATTAGAGAGGCCAAATTTCATCACAAGCCATTCATATAATCCATCTATGGTTTTGAATGTTTTTTTCCATTCATCACCTTCCTTCACCCCGATTTGGTGATAACCACTTTTCAAATATAGCTTTGTGAAATACATTTCCCCACCTAGGCAATCCATAAGATCCTCAATTCTTGGGATTGGGAATCTATACCTTATTATGATCCTATTTATAGCCCTTGAGTATATGCATAATCTCCACTTTCCCCCCTTCTTTGATGCTAAAACAACCGGGACTACACATGGGCTAATGCTCTTCTTGATCAAGCCTTGATCCAAGAGTTCTTGTACTTGTCTTGCTACCTCCAAGTTCTGATCTAGAGTCAACTTATATTCTTCTTTATTGGGAAAGGATGCCCCTAGTACAAATTCTATTTGATGACTTATAACCCTCTTAGGTGGTAGGGTTGCAAGAGTTCCATCACACACAATTTCCTTATATTTCTCAAGCACTTCTTGCACTTCCTTTGGTAGTGGTTCCCTTACTGGAATCTCCTCCTCCTTAGGTCTTCACACAATGGCATAACCTTCTCCCTCATCATCTTTGATGTCCCTCACAAACTCCTTATCATTTCATAACATAACATTAGGAGTCTTACTCTGTGGTTCCTCATCTTCTAACAAAGACTAAATTTTGAAGGTCTTTCCTCCTTTCTTAAATGTAATGGAGTTCTCCTTCCCATCATATACTACTCCATTATCAAAATACCATGGCATTCCAAGAAGCAAATGACAAGCATCCATTGGTAGGATGTCACAAAGCAATATGTCCTTGTATCCTGCTATTGATAATTCTACCCATGTTTGCTCATTAACCAAGACACTCTGGCCTTTGTTGAGCCATGTCACCTTATAAGGGTTCACATGGGGTATCTTGGCTAGCTTAAGCTTCACCACTACCTCCTTTGAAATGATTTTGTCTATGGATCCAAAATCAACAATCACCTTACACACTTTTCCAAGAATCTTACATCTGATCCTAAACAGTGCCCTCCTATGTTTAGGCTCATCCTTGATTGGTTTCCTTATTAGGACCCTTCTAAATATCAGGTTCTCACCCATTTCTAAATGTATATGATCCACCTCTAGAGTCTTGACACTAGAAGTATCCTCATGTGCATATGCTACTCTTTTATCACTATTTTCTCTAGAGGGTTTATCAAGACATCTGTAAGCTGGATGCCCTAGTTGCCCATAATAATAACACTTCATATTGGCAAAGTAGGATCCACTCCTACCTCCTCTTCCTTTGTTAGAACCCCCATTGTTACCCCTGCCTCTGTTGTAGCCTCCTCTTGAATTGTTCTCAGTCTGCTGCTCTATCAACTTATTTTCTCGTTGTGATCTTTGTTCACTACCCCTTCCTTGGTATCCCCCTCTTTGACCCCTCTATTCTCTTCCTCTACCTCTATTGTTATTATTGTTCTTAAAACTAGAATTCCCTTTCTTCTTATTCTTCTCTTCCACCTTTAGATCTAACTAATGACACTTTTGGATGGTGGTAGGTGTCCATAGGCTTATCTCCTCTTGGATGTTCCACTTCAACCCACCCAAGTACCTAGCCACTTTGATTGTCTCTTCTTCTTGAAACTTAGACCTTAAACATAGTCTTTGGAATTCCTCAGTATATGAGGCCACATCTAGGTCTTTTTGATTCAAGTTTTGTCTCTTCCTATGGAGCTGTATTTCATAGTCCTCTAGAAGATAACTCTCCTTCAATTTGGTTACCATAGCATTCCAATTTTCTATTGGTTTCTTTCCCATGCTTACCACCAAGTCAAAGCTGACCCTTTGATTCTATACTTGGCCACTTTAACCCTTTGGGCCTCACTTATCCCTTCACATTCAAAATAATTTTCCATTGCTTCAATCCAATCCATGACTGCCTCAATATCCATCTTTCCTCTAAATAAAGGTATACCTTCCAAAGCTTTTCCACTTAGTGCCTTTATGGCATTTAAGAAAGGTTCTGCATTTAACACTAGGTTAGGTTCAGGAATGTAGTCTTCTTCCTCCATCTTCTTCTTACCCTTACTACTAGATTCTACTTCATATTCTTTCTTCCTAGTAGCATCTACTAGTTCTTCCATATTTACTCTTATTGCTTCAAAAGTACCCTTAAGGAGTCTATTTTTATCCTTTTTCTCCTCCATATCCTTGGCTAGTTCTGCATTTGTCACCTGAAGGTATTTCCACCAATTCAAAGCTGACCCTCTGAGTCTAGACTTGGCCACTTTAACCCTTTGGGCCTCACTTATCCCTTCACATTCAAAATGATTTTCCATTGCTTTAATCCAGTCCATGACTTCCAAAATATCCATCTTTCCTCTAAATAAAGGTATCCCTTCCAAAGCTTTGCCACTTAGTGCCTTTATGGCCTTTAAGAAAGGTTCCTCATTCAACACAAGGTCAAGTTTAGGAATGTAGTCTTCTTCCTCCATCTTCTTCTTACCCTTACTACTAGATTCTACTTCATATTCTTTCTTCCTAGTAGCATCTACTATTTCTTTCATCTTTACTCTCATTGCTTCCAAAGTACCCTCAAGGAGTATATTTTTCTCCTTTTTCTCCTCCATATCCTTGGCTAGTTCTACATTTGTCACCGTCTTTGTAGAACCACAAGATTCCACCTCTGACATAAACCAATTTCCCCAAGTTTCTCAACTTGGCTCTTATACCACTCTGATGTAGTACTAGTCTTGCTCCTTAGACCTCTTCTAGGGTCTCTTAGGTCACTCACTAACCTACTAGGGTTCTTCCAATAACCCTAGGCTCATTAGGTATCTTATCAAAAGATCCTAATTTCTTTCAACTAGTAAACATCAACAAAGTAGAACTCACAACTGTTGCAAACCTCATATTAGACCCAAATTGGTCTTTCTTGTCCCATTTGTACAATCTGATCCAAATGGATTCCAATCTTCACCAAATTGGAAAGGAAGAATATAAATATGTCAACAGGACCAATTCCAACCTCTACAAACTCACTTTGCTTCAATAGCATAAACGAGCTCCAAGAACTTATGCAATTACCTCCAAAATAGGGCTACAAGTAATTAGCCCTATTTGGTCACCTTTTCTGCATTATCTTGGAAAATGTCTTAACAAGTGCCAAATAATCTTAGGATCTAGACACCCTTTTTAGAGACACTAGATATTTTATAGGTCTTAGCCCTCAGAAGTGTCCGTATAGTCCTTCCTACTTTCATGCCTAAAATTTAGGGTTTTAGGCCTCCTTTACTATCTGCACAAGAAATGAACTTTCTTGGCCAACAAGATAAATCCTCTAAACTTCTCCTCTTGGTTGGGGGTCCTCTTCTAACTCTTCTACCTTCCCACTTCCACTAATTGAAGCTATGGATGCTTTCAATCCCTCTAGCTAGCTCTACAATCACTGATGATACCTAGCCATGCCACTCTGACTCGCCTAGGGCATCATCTTAAAAATATTTTCCACCACTTCTAGGGCCCATCCTAATATGTACATAATGTACATGGAGTCCAATTTCATAATCCAAGAGCCCGGGCCAAAGCCACAGTGGAAAAGAATGCTAAGACTCCATTTGCAAGCAGTGCTCAAATTAAGACCAACGGCTAGACTGAACTTTAAAGATTTTATACAAACACTTAAAACTATTAGATCTACAAGTCTAACACAAGAAGAAGTTCAAAAATACCCTACATTACATGAAACAATTCTTATATAAACATTCTCAATCCATTTCACTACTCGATCACCTTGAAACACACAAATATTCACAGTTATTGCTTAACACAGTCCATACATGAAATTTTTGAAACTTTCCAACCCTTAAAAAATCCCAAGGATGGTCTTATATAGATGACCCAAACACTAAATGGTTGGTTTTAGACATTTAACCAACCAATTTCATCCAAGATTCCAACTTGTCATAAAAGTTGTCAATGTTGTCAATGACAACATTGACAACTTTTGGCAACTTTTGGGTTTGATTGCCAAACTTGGTCAAACCCTATCCAAACTTGTCCAATCTACTAAATATGATGAGACAACATCAAAAAGGACCTCTATTCCCTCTCTTGGCTCATTTTTCCACAAGATTTCAAAATTCCCTAATTGGGCCTAAATGGGCCAAAGGGTCACCAAGTGACTGATAAGACCTATCCTCCTACAAACACTTCACACACTATGAATCTTGGTCCCTTTATTCACCTAGAGGTCTGGCTAGAACCACTAAAAGCCAAAACAAAGAAAGAGCAAACCCTAGGTTATATTTCCACAACTAGCCTACCTGGGTGCTCCTGCACCAGAGACCCTTGCAGGTCTCTTTGGAAGAGTTAAGGGAGGTGTATATGGTGGTAAGGAGAGCTGGATATGCTTGAAAGAAGAAGGCCCATTGCCCCTCTTTGGACTCTTTTCATCTTTCTCCACCCTGCTCATGGCAGAGGGAAAATTTTTGTTGTGGAAGAGAAGCCCAAAAGAAGAACTTGTGAGAATCTTGAAGGGTGGCTAGCCTGTTTCGTGAGGGATGAATGGATGGACCCTATATGGGTTGTTCATTTCTTTTCCTATTTCAATGCATTATTTTTGGTTGTTTTTTGTTATCCCCTATTACTAGAAGCTATTTATTGTAGGTTTGATTCCCTTTTCAACTTATTTCCTTTGTACTATATTCCTAGCGAGGTGGAGTATAGCCCTATTGAGGGGGGATCTTTTTGTGCAAAATCTTGGTGGTGGAGTCTTGCTACTCTTCAACTCTCTTCTCCCTCACTTCCTATTAAGGTGGAAGATGCTATTAAGGTGAGGGCTTAGCTTATTGAGGTGCTCTATGGATGCTAGAAGGATACTGCTAGTAGTGGTGTGTGGTTGCCTTTGTCATGTTGGCACATGAAATTTTGCTGGAAATGGCTGGGGGTTAGCCTTCTATAGTCTAAGTGGGATATGTTGAAAAGTCAGATCAGTGTTGAAGGTTTCCCTTTGGTGATGGAGGATTTCAAACTTATTTCTTCCTAGGAGGATGAGGGAAATTATGGTTTTACCATTTTGCGTTGCATGTTGTGTGTGGTTGGCTAGTACCTCCTGGTGGATGCTGAAAGTTTTCAAGGGCCCATTCTAGACGATGGTTGTTTTTGGTTAGGGTTAAAGTTTGGGATTGGGGCTATGATTCTCTATGATGTAGGTATTGTTGGTGTAAGGATCCATGTCAAAAACCTGGAAATCTCTATGGGGATTTTTACTACTCCAGTTAAGTTAATGGCTTCAGGCTATTGCTTGTTCTTTGGGTAGTTGGGGTTTCAGAGTCTCATTTTGGTTAGCTTCTATCAGTTAACTATCTCTAGTCTATTGGTTTGAAAGGTTTATTCTTTAGCACAGATTTGTCTTAGTTGGGTTTCAGATTCCTGCCAAAATCTGCTTGTACAGGGTTTCAGGGCCCCTTCAAAACCTATTTTTACCCTAATAAAAAACAACCAGTTCTAAACTAGGACCATATTGTAAATATGGGTCACTTTTCTTGTCACTAGGACTAAGAGATAATTATTGTGAAAATATAGTTGGTAAATCATGATTAACATTAATAATCTCATACATACCATTAGAATCACTAGTATGAATATCATCATTAATTGCATTAGGAGCATGAAAAGAATCATCATCAAGAGTATCTTCTTCATCCAAAATAATTTTAAAGATACCAATAGAAATATCATGTTTTTTGAACTTCATCTTTCTCAATTTAACTTCCTCCTTTGGGCTATGCATGGGCTAATCAAAGGGAATCAAAGTATCAGTAGTTGTTTTAGGTGAAGAAAGACATTGGAAGTGCATTGAAGAACTCTAGAATGACATTTACATTTATGATCATGAGTATAATGGTTACATGTAGTTTTTCTAAAAATGTGGTTTCCTCCAGGATCAATCAATATCAGGCCATTTTTTTTTTTAGGTCAAAGAGAGGAAGGCACCTCACTACTTTGACAAATATAATTGGTATAATGTTTATAAGATATATGATTCAGAAAAAAATTATATACATGATGTGTAGGTGGTGTAGGGAGAAGTGCGGGTCTAGGGAAAGGAGACAGAACATCCTTGGGATTTGTAAGTTCAAAGATATTTTGTATTTTGTATTTTTAATACCATCAAAAGAGATTATCTCTATGAGATTGAGTTTGTTGAGGCATAGAAGGCCAAAAATAAATAAAGTTCAATAGACTCTTGAGGCACTAAAGGGTAATAGAGAGTATGATTATGGGTATGTGCAAGATCATGAGGGGCCAAACTATGCCCTTAAGTGGCAATGAAAAATCAGAAAATCAGGGTTACTAAACTTGACATGAAAATTTGAACTAGCTATCAACCTAATATCAAAAACTTGTAACAATAGAATCTGTAGGAAATTGAATTTAGTTTCTAAACTACTAGGCCTTTTCTGAAAAAAAGTTAATATGATTGGTGAAAAGTATAGATTTCAATGCAGTAGTACAAAAATATCAGGAAAAAAATAAGAAGTAGGTGTATGTCTGACCACCTTAATCATATTCAAATCATAATATTTTTTTATAAGATTTTATATATAAGTAGTAGACTCCTTCTTGGATGTGACACATATTTTTGTGTAATTTTATTCTAAAAAAATAATTAATTATGAATTATCTGCTACAATTTTTTTAGAATTAAAAAACTCCCGTGTTTGACCACCTTAACTCTTTGAAAACTTTACCAAATTCAAAAAAATAAAAAAATTTCTTATAGTAGGCGAAGCATAGAATGTGACACATTTTTCGGATTTCAAAAATGTTATACCGTCTGAAAGTTATAGCCATTTTTCAATCAGTATATAAATCAGCACTTTAGAGGTAACTCAATTGGAAAATAACTAATAATTACTTACTGAATTCAAAATTTGACAACAGTTATATTGATAGAAAGTTGATAATCTCCTTAAGATACCCTTTTCGTTTCATCAAATTAGGGTAAAAAAAAAGTCGTCAGCTACATGGTCGAAGTCTGGAAGTCAGAGAAACAGGGGAAAAACACATTTTTGAGACATTTGAAGAGTTGACCAGGTAGGTATGGTGCACAAAGCAATACTGAGCCTAATCGGGTACCCGATATTTTTGGGTACCCAAAAAAGCCGGTAGAATTTTGAATTTTGAATTTTCCCTCCTCTTTCTCCCTCTTACCCTCCCATTTCTCCATACTTCATATGATATTAGATTATACATTATATATATTAGATTATATATTTTATATTATATATATATATATATATATATATATATATATATATATATATATATATATATATATATATATATATATATATATATATATATATATATATATATATATATATATATATTTGTGTGTGTGTGTGTTACGATATAATATATATATTCAATATGATATGTATTATATATTATATATAAAATATTGTTGTATATATAATAAAATCAAGTATAGTATATATAATATATATTATATAGGACATATTAATATATAGGTTAATTACACTAGTATAAGGCATCGAAAAGGTTTCGAAAGGTGTCAGAGGGTTCCTAGGGATCCTAACGCTTGAGAAAGTGTACTAGGACCCCTGAGGCCCCTGTGTAACTGTCGACAACACATAAGAATAGTCAAGTGTGTCCCAAGGGGTTGTACGACACCTTGGGACACACTTTAGTGTTCTAATGTGTCAAAAGGGGTCATGGGGACTTCAAAAGGGTCCTAACACATAAGAAGGTGTAGTAGGGCCCCTTAGGTCCCTATGTGACCCCTGAGGACACAATTGAGTGTTCCAATGTGTTCTCAAGGGTCACAAAGGGATTTAAGGGGCCCTAGAACACATTATCACGCATTAGGACCCCTAGGAAGACCCCATGACCCCTTTTGACAGATTTGAATGCTCAAGTGTGTCCTAAGGGGTCATAGGACCCCTTAGGACACATTTGAACATTCAAATAGGTCAAAAGATATCATGTGGTCTTCTTGGGGGTCCTAGTACACCTTATCATGCATTACGACCCCTAGGAAGACCCCATGACCCATTTTGACCCATTTGAATGGTCAAGTGTGTCCTAAGGGGTCGTAGGACCCCTTAGGACACATTTGAACATTCAAATGGGTCAAAAGTAGTCATGGGGTCTTTTTGGGGGACCTAATATGCCTTATCATACATTAACACCTAGGAAGACCCCATGACCCCTTTGGACACATTTGAATGCTCAAATGTGTCTTAAGGGGTCATAGGATACCTTAGGAAACATTTGAACATTCAAATGGGTCAAAAGGGGTCATGGGGTCTTCCTGGGGGTCCTAGTACACCTTATCATGTATTAGGACCCCTAGGAACACCGCATGACCCCTTTTGACACATTTGAATGGTCAAGTGTATCCTAAGGGGTCATAGGACCCCTTAGGACACATTTGAGCATTCAAATGGGTCAAAAGGGGTCATGGGCTCTTTTTGGGGGACCTAGTACACCATATCACATATTAAGACCCCTAGGAAGACCCCATGACCACTTTTGACACATTTGAATCATCAAATGTGTCTTAAGGGGTTGCAAGACCCCTTAGGAAACATTTGAACATTCAAATGGGTCAAAAGGGGTCATGGGGTCTTCCTGGGGGTCCTAGTATACCTTATCACGCATTAGGACCCCTAGCAAAACCCCATGACCCCTGTTAACCCATTTGAATGGAAAAGTGTGTCCTAAAGGGTCGTAGGACCCCTTAGGACCCATTTGAACTTTCAAATGGGTCAAAAGGGGTCATGGGGTCTTTCTGGGGGTCCTAGTATGCCTTATCACACATTAGGACCCCTAGGAAGAACCCATGACCCCTTTTGACACATTTGAATGCTCAAGAGTGTCCTAAGGGGTCATAGGACCCCTTAGGACACATTTTAACATTCAAATGGGTCAAAAGGGGTCATGGGGTATTCTTGGGGGTCCTACTACAATTTATCATGCATTAGGACCCCTAGGAAGACCCCATGACCGCTTTCGACACATTTGAATGCTAAAGTGTGTCCTAAGGGGTCATAGGACCCCTTAGGAAATATTTAAACATTCAAATGGGTCAAAAGGGGTCATGGGGTCTTCATGGGGGTCCTAGTACACCTTATCACGCATTAGGACCCCTAGGAAGACCCCACGACCCCTTTTGACACATTTGAATGCTCAAGTATGTCCCAAAGGGTCATAGGACCCCTTAGGACACATTTTAACATTTAGATTGGTCAAAAGGGGTCATGGGGTCTTCCTAGGGGACCTAGTACACCTTATCATGCATTAAGACCCCTAGGAAGACTCCATGACCACTTTTGACACATTTGAATGCTCAAAAGTGTCTTAAGGGGTCGTAGGACCCCTTAGGAAACATTTGAACATTCAAATGGGTCAAAAGGGGTAATGGGTCTTCTTGGGGGTCCTAATATGCCTTATCACGTATTAGAATCCCTAGGAAAACCCCACGACCCCATTTGACCCATTTGAATGGTCAAGTGTGTCCTAAAGGTTCATAGGACCCCTTATGATACATTTGAACATTCAAATGGCTCAAACGGGGTCATGGGGTCTTCTTGGGGGTCCTAGTATGCCTTATCATGCATTAGGACCCCTAGGAAGACCCCATGACCCCTTTTGACATATTTGAATGCTCAAGTGTGTCTCAAGGGGTCATAGGACCCCTTAGGACACATTTTAACATTCAAATGGGTCAAAAGGGGTCATAAGGTCTTCCTGGGGGTCCTAGTATGCCTTATCACGCATTAGGATCCCTAGGAAGACCCCATGAGCCCTTTTGACACATTTGAATCCTCAAGTGTGTCCTACAGGGTGATAGGACCCCTTAGGAAACATTTGAACATTCAAATGGGTCAAAAGGGGTCATGGGGTCTTCTTGAGGGTCCTAGTATGCCTTATCACGCATTATGACCCCTAGGAAGACGCCATGACCCCTTTTGACACATTTAAATGCTCAAGTATGTCCCAAGGGATCATACGACCCCTTAGGACACATTTTAACATTCAAACTAGTCAAAAGGGGTCATGGGGTCTTCTTGGGGGTCCTAGTATGCCTTATCACCTATTAAGACCCCTAGGAAGACCCCATGACCCCTTTTCACAAATTTGAATGCTCAAGTGTGTCCTAAGGGGTCGTAGGACCCCTTAGGAAACATTTGAACATTCAAATGGGTAAAAAGGGGTCATGGGGTCTTCTTGGGGGTCCTAGTACACCTTGTAACACATTAGGACCCCTAGGAATACCCCACGACCACTTTTGACAAATTTGAATGCTCAAGTATGTCCCGAGGGGTCATAGGACCACTTAGGACACATTTTAACATTCAAATTGGTAAAAAGGGGTCATAAGGTCTTCCAATGGGACCTAGTACACCTTATCACGCATTAAAACACCTAGGAAGATCCCATGACCCCTTTTGACACATTTTAATGCTCAAATATGTCTTAAGGGGTCGTAGGATCCCTTAGGAAACATTTGAACATTTAAATGGTTTAAAAGGGGTCATGGGATCTTCCTGGGGGTCCTGGTACACCTTATCACACATTAGGACCCTTAGCAAGACCCCACGACCCATTTTGACCCATTTGAATGGTTAAGTGTGTCCCAAGGGGTCATAGGACCCCTTAGGATACATTTGAATATTCAAATGGGTCAAAAGGGGTCATGGCATCTTTTTGGGGGTCCTAGTACGCCTTATCACGTATTAGGACTCCTAGAAACACCCCATGACCCCTTTTGACACATTTGAATGGTCAAGTGTGTCATAAGGGGTTGTAGGGCCCCTTAGGACACATTTTAAATTTCAAATGGGTCAAAAAGGGTGATGGGGTCTTTCTGGGGATCCTAGTATGCCTTATCACACATTAGGACCACTAGGAAGACCCCACGACCCCTTTTGACCCATTCGAATGGTCAAGTGTGTTCCTAGGGGTCATAGGACCCCTTAGGGCACATTTTAACATTCAAATGGGTCAAAAGGGATCATGGGGTCTTCCCGGGGGTCCTAGTATGCCTTATCATACCTTAGGACAGCTAGGAAAACCCCACGACCCCTTTTGACCCATTTGAATGGTCAAGTGTGTCCTAAGGGGTTGTAGGACTCCTTAGGACACATTTGAACATTGAAATGGGTCAAAAGGGGTCATGGGGTCTTTCTGCGGGTCCTAGTACACCTTAGCACAAACTAGGACCCCTAGGAAGACCCCATGACTCCTTTTGACACATTTGAATGCTCAAGTGTGTCCTAAGGGGTCATAGGACCCTTTAGGACACATTTGAACATTCAAATGTATCAAAAGGGGTCATGGGGTCTTCCTAGGGGTCCTAGTATGCCTTATCACATATTAGTACTCCTATGAACACCCCCGACCATTTTTGACACATTTGAAGAGTCAAGTGTGTCCTAAAGGGTCGTAGGACCCCTTAAGACACATTTGAACATTCAAATGGGTCAAAAGGGGTGATGGGGTCTTTCTAGGGGTCCTAGTATGCCTTATCATGCATTAGAACCCCTAGGAAGACCCCATGACCCCTTTTGACCTATTTGAATGCTCAAGTGTGTGTCCCAAGGTGTCATAGAACCCCTTAGGAAACACTTGAACATTCAAATGGGTCAAAAGGGGTCATGGGGTCTTTCCTGTGGGTCCTAGTATGCGTTATCACGCATTAGGACCCCTAGGAAGACTCCACGACACCTTTTGACACATTTGAATGCTCAAGTCTATCCCAAGGGGTCATAGGACCCCTTAGGACACATTGTAACATTCAAATTGGTCAAAAGGGGTCATGGAGTCTTCCTGGGGGACCTAGTACACCTTGTCACGTATTAAGACTCCTAGGAACACCCCATGACCCATTTTGACACATTTGAATAGTGAAGTGTGTCCTAAGGGGTCTTAGGAGCCCTTAGGACACATTTGAACATTCAAATGGGTCAAAAGGGGTGATGGGGTCCCTCTGGGGATCCTAGTATGCCTTATCATGCATTAGGACCCCTAGGAAGACCCCACGACCCCTTTTGACCAATTTGAATGCTCAAGTGTGTCCCAAGGGCTCATACGACCCCTTAGGACACATTTTAACATTAAAATAGATCAAAAGGGGTCATCGGGTCTTCCCTGGGGTCCTAGTAAGCCTTATCACACATTAGGACCCCTAGGAAGAACCCATGACCCCTTTTGACCCAGTTGAATGGTCAAGTTTGTCCTAAAGGGTCGTAGGACCCCTTAGGACACATTTGAACATTCAAATGGGTCAAAATGGGTCATGGGGTCTTTTTGGGGGTCCTAGTACCCCTTGTCATGCATTAGGACCCCTAGGAAGACCCCATGACCCCTTTTGACACATTTGAATGCTCAAGTGTATCCTAAGGGGTCATAGGACCCCTTAAGACACATTTTAACATTCAAATTGGTCAAAAGGGGTCATGATGTCTTTCTTGGGGTCCTAGTACGACTTATCATGTATTAGGACTCCTAGGAACACCCCATGACCCCTTTTGACACATTTGAATGGTCTAGTGTGTCCTAAGGGATCGTTGGACCCCTTAGGAGTCATTTGAACATTCAAATGGGTCAAAAGGGGTCATGGGGTCTTTCTAGGGGTCCTAGTACACCTTATCATGCACTAGGACCCCTAGGAAGACCCCACAACCCCTTTTGACCCATTTGAATGCTCAAGTGTGTCCCAAGGGATCGTAGGACCCCTTAGGAAACATTGGAACATTCAAATGGGTCAAAAGGGGTCATGGGGTCTCCGTGGGGGTCCTAGTACCCCTTATCATGCATTAGGACCTCTAGGAAGACCCCACAACCCCTTTTGACACATTTGAATGCTCAAGTTTGTCCCAAGGGTTCTTAGGACCATTTAGGACATATTTTAACATTCAAATTGGTCAAAAGGGGTCATGGGGTCTTCTTGGGGGTCCTAGTATGCATTATCATTCATTAGGACCCCTACAAAGACCTCATGACCTGTTTTGACACATTTTAATGCTCAAGTGTGTCCTAAGGGGTCATAGGACCCCTTAGGACACATTTGAACATTCGAATGGGTCAAAAGGGGTCATGGGGTCTTTCTAGGGGTCCTAGTATGCCTTATCACGTATTAGGAATCCTAGGAACACCTCATGACCCCTTTTGACACATTTGAATGGTCAAGGGTATCCTAAGGGGTCGTAGGACCCCTTAGGACACATTTTAACATTCAAATGGGTCAAAAGGGGTGATACTGTCTTTCTGGGGGTCCTAGTATGCCTTATCACACATTAGGATCCCTAGGAAGACCCCACAACCCCTTTTGACCCATTTGAATGCTGAAGTGTGTCCCAGGGGGTCATAGGACCCCTTAGGAAATGTTTAAACATTCAAATGGGTCAAAAGGGGTCATGGGGTCTTTCTGCAGGTCCTAGTATGCCTTATCATGCATTAGGACACCAAGGAAGACTCCACGACCCCTTTTGACACATTTTAATACTCAAGTGTGGCCTAAGGGGTCGTAGGACCCCTTACGACACATTTTAACATTCAAATGGGTCAAAAGGGGTCATGGGATCTTCCCGGAGGTCCTAGTATGCCTTATCATGCATTAGGACCCCTAGGAAGACCTCACGAACCCTTTTGACCCATTTGAATGTTCAAGTGTGTCCTAAAGGGGTCGTAGGACCCCTTAGGACACATTTGAACATTCAAATGTGTCAAAAGGTGTGATGGGGTCTTTTTGGGGGTCCTAGTACACCTTTGAATGCTCAAATGTGTCCTAAGGGGTCATAGGACCCCTTAGGACACATTTGAACATTGAAATGGGTCAAAAGGGGTCATGGGGTATTTTTGGGGTTCCTAGTATGCCTTACCATGTATTAGGACTCCTAGGAACACCCCATGACCCCTTTTGACACATTTGAATGGTCAAGTGTGTCCTAAGGGGTCGTAGGACCCCTTAGGACACATTTGAACATTCAAATGTGTCAAAAGGTGTGATGGGGTCTTTTTGGGGGTCCTAGTACACCTTATCACACATTAGGACCCCTAAGAAGACCCCACAACCCCTTTTGACACATTTGCATGCTCAAGTGTGTCCCAAGGAGTCATAGGACCCCTTAGGAAATATTTTAACATTCAAATGGGTCAAAATGGGGCATGGGATCTTCTTGGGGGTCCTAGTACACCTTATCATGCATTAGGACCCCTAGGAAGATCCCACAACCCCTTTTAACACATTTGAATGCTCAAGTCTATCCCAAGGGGTCATAGGACCCTTTAGGACACATTTTAACATTCAAATTGGTCAAAAGGGGTCATGAGGTCTTCCTAGGGGTCCTAGTACACCTTATCACATATTAGGACCCCTAGGAAGACCCCACGACTCATTTTGACCCATTTGAATGGTCAAGTGTGTCCCAAGGGGTCATAGGACCCCTTAGGACACATTTGAACATTCAAATGGTTCAAAAGGGGTCATGGGGTCTTTCTAGGGGTCCTATTATGCCTTATCACATATTAGGACTCTTAGGAACACCCAATGACCCCTTTTGACACATTTGAATGGTCAAGTGTGTCCTAAGTAGCCGTAGGATCCCTTAGAACACATTTGAACATTCAAATGGGAGAAAAGGGGTGATGGGGTCTTTTTGGGGGTCCTAGTATGCCTTATCACACATTAGGACCTCTAGGAAGACCCCACAACCACTTTTGACCCATTTGAATGCTCACGTGTGTCCCAAGGGGTCATAGGACCCCTTAGGACACATTTTAACATTCAAATAGGTCAAAAGGGGTCATGGGGTCTTCGTGGGTGCTCTACTATACCTTACCACGCATTAGGACCCCTAGGAAGACCCCACAACCCCTTTTAAAACATTTGAATTGTCAAGTGTGTCCTACAGGGTCGTAGGACCCCTTAGGACACATTTGAACATTGAAATGGGTCAAAAGGGGTCATGGGTTTTTTCTGGGGGCCTAGTACACCTTATCACACATTAGGACCCCTAGGAAGAGCCCATGACCCCTTTTGACCCATTTGAATGCTCAAGTGAGTCCCAAGGGGTCATAGGACCCCTTAGGACACATTTGAACATTCAAATGGGTCAAAAGGGGTCATGGGGTCTTTTTGGGGGTCCTAGTATGCCTTATCATGCATTAGGACCCATAGGAAGACCCCACGACCCCTTTTGACACATTTGAATGCTCAAGTGTGTCCTAAGGGGTCGTAGGACCCCTTAGGACACATTTGAACACTCAAATGGGTGAAAAGGGTTCATGGGATCTTCCTAGGGGACCTAGTATGCCTTATCATGCATTAAGACCCCTAGGAAGACCACGTGACCCCTTTTAAAACATTTGAATGCTCAAATGTGTCTTAAGTGGTCGAAGGACCCCTTAGGAAACATTTGAACATTCAAATGGGTCAAAATGGGTCATGGGGTCTTCCAGGGGGTCCTAGTATGTCTTATCACACATTAGGACCCCCAGGAAAACCCCACGACCCCTTTTGACCCATTTGAATTGTCAAGTGTGTCCTAAAGGGTCGTAGGACCCCTTAGGACACATTTGAACATTCATATGGGTCAAAAAAGGTCATGGGATCTTTTTGGGGGTCCTAGTACACCTTATCATGCATTACGATCCTTAAAAAGACCCCATGACCCCTTTTGACACATTTGAATGCTCAAGTGTGTCCTAAGGGGTCATAGGACACCTTAGGACACATTTGAACATTCAAATGGGTGAAAATGGGTCATGGGGTCTTTCTGGGGGTTCTAGTATCCCTTATCATGCATTAGGACCCCTAGGAATACACCATGACCCCTTTTGACCTATTTGAATGCTCGAGTGTGTCCCAAGGGGTCATAGGTCCCCTTAGGACACATTTGAATATTCAAATGGGTCAAAAGGGGTCATGGGGTGTTTCTAGGGGTCCTAGTATGCCTTATCATGCATTGGGACCCTTGGGAAGACCCCACGACCCCTTTTGACCCATTTGAATGCTGAAGTGTGTTCTAAGGGGTCGTAGGACCCATTTAGGACACACTTGAACATTGAAATGCATCAAAAGGGGTTACGGTGACTTACTAGGGTTCCTAGTACACCTTCTTTTGTACTAGCACCCCTAAGAAGACCCCATGACCCCTTTTGACCCATTTGAATGCTCAAGTGTGTCGTAAGGGGTCCTATGACCCCTTAGGACACACTTGAGCATTCAAATGGGTCAAAATAGGTTGTGGGGTCCTATTGCATGATAAGGCATACTAGGACCCCTAGGAAGTCACCATGACCCTTTTTGGCACATTAGAACAATCAAGTGTGTCTTAAGGGGTCATATGACCCCTTAAGACACACTTGAGTGTTCTAATGTGTCAAAAGGGGTCATGGTGACTTCCTAGGGGTCCTAGTGCGTGATAAGGCATATTAGGACCCCTAGGAAGACCTCATGACCCCTTTTGACCCATTTGAATGCTCAAGTGTGTCCCAAGGGGTCTTAGGACCCCTTAGAACACACTTGGGCATTCAAATGGGTCAAAAGGGGTCATGGGGTCTTCCTAAGGGTCCTAATGTGTGATAAGGCCTACTAGGACCCCCAGAAAGACCCCATGACCCCTTTTGACCCATTTGAATGTTCAAATGTGTCCTAAGGGGTCCTAAAACCCCTTAGGACACACTTGAGTATTCAAATGTGTCAAAAGGTGTCACGGTGTCTTCATAGGGGTCCTGGGGTGTGATAAGGCATACTAGGACCCCTAGGAAGTCACCGTGACCCCTTTTGACCCATTTGAATACTTAAGTGTGTCCTAAGGGGTCCTAGGACCCCTTGAGACACACTTGAGCATTAAAATGGGTCAAAAGGGGTCGTGGAGTCTTCCTAGGGGTTCTAGTACATGATAAGGCATACTAGGACCCCAGAAAGACCCCATGACTCCTTTTGACCCATTTGAATGTTCAAATGTGTCTTAAGTGGTCCTAGGAAACCTTAGGACACACTTGAGCATTCAAATGGGTGAAAAGGAGTCATGGGGCCTTCCTAGTGGTCATAATGTGTGAGAAGGTGTACTAGGACCCCCAGAAAGACCCCATGACTCCTTTTGACCCATTTGAATGTTTAAATGTGTCCTTAGGGGTCGTACGACCCTTCAAGACACACTTGAGCATTAAAATGGGTCAAAAGGGGTCATCGGTTCTTCCTAGGGGTCCTAGTACGTGATAATGCATACTAGGACCCCCAGAAAGACCCCATGACCCTTTTTGACCCATTTGAATGTTCAAATGTGTCCTAAGGGGTCCTACGACCTCTTAGGACATACTTGAGCATTCAAATGGGTCAAAAGGGGTCGTGGGGTCTTCCTTAGGGTCCTAATGTGTTATAAGGCATACTAGGACCCCCAAAAAGACCCCGTGACCCCTTTTGACCCATTTGAATATTCAAATGTGTTCTAAAGTGTCTTATGACCCCTTAGGACACACTTGAGAATTTGAATGTGTCAAAAGGGGTCGTGGGGTCTTCCTAGGGGTCCTATTGCATGATAACGCATACTAGGACCCCTAGGTTGTCACCATAACTCCTTTTGACCCACTTGATTTCTCAAGTGTGTCCTAAGGGGTCCTAAGACCCCTTGGGACACACTTGAGCATTCAAATGGGTCAAAAGGGGTCATGGGGGCTTCCTAGGGGTCCTAGTACATGATAAGGCATACTAGAACCCCTTAGAAAGATCCCATGACCCCTATTGACCCATTTGAATGTTGAAATGTGTCCTAAGGGGTCCTACGACCCCTTAGGACATACTTGAGCATTCAAATGGGTCAAAAGGGTTTGTGGGGTCTTCTTAGGGGTCCTAATGCATGATAGGGCGTAGTAGGACCTCTAGAAAGACCCCATGACCCCTTTTGACCTAGTTGAATGTTCAAATGTGTCCTAAGGGGTCTTAGGACCCCTTAGTACACACTTGAGCATTCAAATGGGTGAAAAGGGGTCGTTCGGTCTTCCTAGGGGTCCTAATGCATGATAAGGCATACTAGGACCCCTAGAAAGTCATCATGACCCCTTTTCATACATTAGAACAATCAAGTGTGTCCTAAGGGGTCATATGACTTCTTAAGACACACTTGAGTGTTCTAATGTGTCAAAAGGGGTCATGGTGACTTCCTAGGGGTCGTAGTGCATGATAAGGCATACTAGGACCCGTAGAAAGTCACCATGACCCCTTTTGACCTATTTGAATGCTTAAGTGTGTCTTTAGGGGTCTTTTGACCCATTTGGACACACTTGAGTGTTGTAATGTGTCAAAAGGGGTCATGGGGTCTTCCTAGGGGTCCTAGTGCATGCTAAGGTGTATTAGGACCCCTAGGAAGTCACCATGACCCATTCTGACACATGAGAACACTCAAGTGTGTCCTAAGGGGTCATATGACCCCTTAAGGCACACTTGAGTGTTATAAAGTGTTAAAAGGGGTGATGTTGACTTCCTAGGGGTCCTAGTGCATGATAAGGCTTACTAGGACCCTTACGAAGTCACCATGACCCCTTTTAACATATTAGAACACTCAAGTGTGTCCTAAGGGGTCATATGACCCCTTAAGTCACACTTGAGTGTTCTAATGTGTCAAAAGGGGTCATGGTGACTTCCTAGGGGTTCTAATGCATGATAAGGCATACTAGGACTCCTAGAAAGACCCCATGACCCCTTAAGACACATTTGAGCATTCAAATGCATCAAAAGGGGTCATGGGGTCTTCCTAGGGGTCCTATTGCATGATAAGGCATACTAGGACCCCTAGAAAGACCCCATGACCCCTTTTGACCCATTTTAATGTTCAAAAGTGTCCTAAGGGGTCCTATGACCCCTTGGGACACACTTGAGCATTTAAATATGTTAAAAGGGGTCATGGGGTCTTCCTTGGTGTCCTAATGCTTGATAAGGCATACTGGGACCCCTAGAAAGACCCCATGACCCCTTTTGACCTATTTGAGTGTTCAAATGTGTCCTAAGGGGTCATGGGGTGTTCCTAGGAGTCCTAATGCATGATAAGGCGTACTAGGACCCCTAAAAATACCCCATTACCCCTTTTGATGCATTTGAATGTTCAAATGTGTCCTAAGGGGTCCTATTACCCCTTAAGACACACTTGACCATTCAAATGGGTCAAAAGGGGTCGTGGGGTCTTCCTAGGGGTCCTGATGCGTGATAAGGCATACTAGGACCCCCAGGAAGACCCCATGACCCCTTTTGACCCATTTGAATGTTCAAATGTGTCCTAAGGGGTCCTACAACCACTTAAAACACACTTGAGCATTCAAATGTGTCTAAAGGGGACAAAATTCGCTCATGTCGTATGAAATATAATCGCATTTAGTATACAATAAATGTTCAAGTCTGTGATAGATGAGTAATGAACATTATCTTCCCAATACAAAGGATAAATTTTAAGGAAGAATAAACCTTTTGCATTAAGAATGGTGTTTAATGTAGGGTTTAAGGACATGTGATCTACTATCTATACTTGTTCCACACCCATCTATCATTACTACACAAGTCTAAACTTACTACATCATAGTCTTTAATTATCATAGGGACATGCCTCCACGCACAAGAAAGCAGCATCAAGCTCTACGACAATGGCTAAAAATGCAAGAATTTGCACCTCGTTCCCCACATTCTTTCACCATGCCATATGCCCACCCCATACACTATACAAAACCATTCTCATGTATTCACACCTTGTTATAGCAGGATGGATGGATGGATGCTTTCCAACAGAGAAATTATTGGAGATATATAATTAACAATTGTAGGTCTTAAGAGAAGGGTTGTGTCTCTTCCATCAAAAATAGATTCATTTATGCAAAGCTTTTAGAAAAATTAAAATTTTAGCAAGCAATTTGAAATTATAATACATATAATTTGTGAGATTTGAAATTGAAAACCAAATCAGAGGGTATTGTGGATGAGGAACAAATTCTTCTGCCCATGGATTGAAACTAGCAGTCATGGCTACCAATAATTTTTTTGCCTGCAATCCTCAAAACACACCACTCTGTGATGGCAAATTCAGAGGGTATTATGGAGGAGGAACAAATTATTCTACCCATGGATTCAAATTGGCAGTCATGGCTACCAACAATTGTTTTGCCTGCAATCCTCAAAACACACCACTCTGCGATGGAAAATTCAGAGGGTATTGTGGAGGAGGACAAATTCTTTTGCCCATGGATTCAAACTGGCAATCATGGCTACCAACAATTGTTTTGCTTGCAATCCTCAAAACACATCACTCTACGATGGAAAATTCAGAGGGTATTGTGGAGGAGGAATAAATTCTTCTGCCCATGGATTCAAACTGGCAGTCATGGCTACCAACAATTGTTTTTCCTGCAATCCTCAAAACACACCACTCTGCAATGGAAAATTCAGAGGGTATTGTGGAGGAGGAACAAATTCTTCTGCCCATGGATTCAAACTGGCATTCATGGCTACCAACAATTGTTTTGCCTGCAATCCTCAAAACACACCACTTTGCGATGACAAATTCATATTGGAAAAAAAATAAAAGAATGAAGAACCTAATTCTGAAAGATTTGGTAGAAACAAAAGGGTTCCAAGTGCCCTGCTCCGTAGTGCTGCTGTTTTCTTGTCAAGTCCTAAAAAAATAATGTTTCATCAAATGTTTAATTTAATTAATTTTATTGAGACGTGTTGTACAATGAAAGAAAGATTAAAAATATATCCTTTTATTATCTAAAGAATTAGTAATGAAAAAAAATAATTAAATTTAGGGTTTTAATGTTTTCACAATGAAAATGTTGAATGCAGCCGCGGGCAGCAAAAAGGAAGAAAATAGCTTGTAGGTTTTGATTTATGCCATAGGTTTCGGGTACCCAATTTTTTCGGGTACCCAAAAATATCGGGTACCCAAAAAAATTAGGTACCCGATTAGGCTTGTGCTTTGGTGTTAGGTTTTCCCAGGTGTACTGACACCCAGGCCTACTAAAAAGTCAACAAGCACTTTCATGTGCTTTTGGACAAGTGAAAAGTGGATTTTTTTCACATCGCCACTTTTTGGCCCCTCATGATCTTGCACATACCCTTATTAGTCATGATTTTTCCATTGTGGGTACATTTAAAACACTTATGGATAGGAGAGTCTACAACTTTTAAGGAGGTAAGGCAAGGAAGAACAAGTTTGACTTGAAACTAATTAGAAGTTGGGATGAAAACAAAAGGGACATCTAAATTTTTTACCACAAACTTCTATGAGAAATATGATAGAGCCACGGTTTGGATAAAGGAAACCATTACAATTTTGCAACATAATATTTGATTTATTAGGGTGAACTCACAATAGCTAGTTACACTTTTTTGAAGGAAGCAATTCCTCTTGAAATTCGCAAAGCAGACAGATTTAGAAAATATTTTTGATAGAAAGTAGGGACTTTTGATAGAAAGTACTTTCTATCAAAAGTTATTTCTATTGAAAGTAGTTTCTATCAAAAGTCTTTGATTAGAGGCCATTTGTAGAGGTTGACACAAGTCTAAAGTTTTTCAAGGCTTTGGGGCTCAAGCATAGGGCTCAAATGGAATAATAAGGAGATTTCCTTTTGCATCACACAAGTTGATGCAAAGAGCATTGCAAGAAGACCTAGATGGACTGTAACTCCTTGTCCACTCTTCAAACTCCTTTCTTGGACACCCAAACTCCACCAATGTCTTCCAAGGGTGTCTTGTGACTTGTCAAAGGGATCAATATGCTTCCCCTTTCCCCTCTTGACTATCCAAGCCAAGTTGTAGAACTTTGTAATTTCTCCTTTAGGGACACCTTCCCTAAACGAAGAAAAATGGTATAAAACTTCACTAGAGACTTAGAACTCCTATCCTAAGTCCCTGAAGACTTCAAATAGACCTCATTAGTCTAGAATCCACCAAAGGATTTGGTCTCGTAGACCAAAAGATAGTTGAATCCCAAATGGCTTTAGATTCCTTGTAGCCCTAACCAGCGGGGTTTTGGGACTTAAATTTTAACTCCAGAAGGATCCAATAGATCTGATTGGGTTTCTAGAAACCCTTTATGGAGTTTTAAAACCCCTCAAAGCCTTAACACCTCACTCCACTCTTGCACCCTTAAACTCTCACAAAGAACACAGGCCTAATTAGGTAGGTTAGGCTTGGTTTGTTAAGTAAGTGGTCAAATATGGGTTCATAGAGTAAATGCAGAGACTTAGGTGGATTCCTCTACCCCAAAATAGTCTAGAACCACTCTTGGTTTGATCCTCCCAGACACATATTTCACATTCATGTGACTGTACCAAAAGCTAGGCTAATTACATAGAGATGATTAGCCTAGGGATTTGTCTCATAAATAGTAGTAGTAATATTGAGTGTCTGAGATTTAGGATTCTTAAAGACCATGATCCTAACTTGTATTTTCCTAGTGGCCAAGAAGATCCACTAGATAAATCTCAAGTTAGGATCAAATCTTTTTGACTAACCCAGTAAACCTTGATTTCTCAAACAGTGAGTAATTAAAATCTATAACTTTTAATAAACTTAAAAAAAACAACTCAAACCAACTAGAATGCTTAAGAAACTCAAGACATCACAAATTTATGCAACTGGATCCATAAGAAGAATCCATACTAGGCCATGCACTATCACAATGAATCAAAACACTCTTCTATTTGCTCCTCTAAACATCAAGCTATGTACACTATAAGTTCTAACCCTCATGGAAGGCATCATATCACCTAATAACATAATCTAGGAATTATAGATGCTTCAATAAGTTGGTGGGATCAGTTACAATGAAGTTGTAATTCTTCGAGCAATATTTTGCAAAAGTTGCTCATGCAACATTTTGTAAAAAGATAACTTTTTGGCAACATATGTGAAAGTTTCTATTTTGGACAAATTCTAACCTTACTAACCCCCAAGGATGTGGGAGAGGTTCAAAACAAGACAAGAACCTATATAAGGACATAAAACACAACTTCTAAGCAAACACTAAAATCACCAAAACTAAGCATGGTCTAATTATGGTTTTAGGAACCTAGGTTTATAATTCACTTGAGGTCCTTCACCTTACATCATAGACCTACACAACCACACACACACAAGGGTAATCTCAAGTATGTACCTTATTACAAACATTAAAGCAAGAAAAGTAAGAACTTCAGGAGGTACCTTGCACCATACTCCCCAAGGAAAAAGTAACTCAAGTCTCTTGATTTGGGATTGATTCAAGTGGATAATATTTATTTTGAATGTCTTCAAGGGTCATCCAGGTAGCATCTTCAATGGTTTGGGTTTTCCATTTGACTAAGTACTCATAGTTACTGCCTCTCCTAGTTTTATTTTTTACTCTCTTGTTTAGGATGCTTTCAATCTCAGGAGGAGTTTCTTGTGGCATGTCCTTGAGTGGTTGGAGTGTAGGAGGCTGTGGAGTATTTGAAAAAATTAGTAGTACTAACTTCACCTTTGTAAGCATGGATATCTACAACATTGAAAATGGGTGATAAGCCAATGTGAGAAGGTAGATAAATTCTATAGGCATTGTTGCCACATTTCTTCAGAATCTTGAAAGGGCCAATCTTTTTCATAATAATATTTGTGTATTTTTCTTTAGGTATTCTCTCCTTCTTAAGGTGGATCATCATTAAATATCCCACTTTGAACTGTAGGTCTCTCCTCTTTTTGTCAGCATGTGCTTTATATTTCTTAGTGGTATGTTGTAGTTTGATCTATACTTGATCATGGATATCCTTCATCAGTTCAGCAAAATCTTCAGCCAGTGCACTCCTTTTTTCCATGTATTTGATATCCCTAAGTTCCAATTCCCCTCTAGGGTGAGTTCCATATACAATATGGAATGAATTTGAACCAATACTCCGATTTACTGAATCATTGGATGAGAAATCTGCTTGTGCTATGATAGTATCCCAAGTGGCTCCAAGTTCTTGTGTGAGGCATCTCAAAAGGTTGCGAAGGTATATATTGATGAATTTTTTCTAACCATAAGACTATGGGTGATATGCAGAGGATAGTGAAACATTTATCCCTAACTTTCTCCATAGAGTTCTCCAAAAATGGCCTAAGAACTTAGGGTCCCTATCTAATATGATTAACAATGGGAGTCCATGAAGTCTCAAAACTTATCTAAAGAATAATCCAGCTATGTGGGATGCATCATGGGTTGTCCTAAAAGGAATGAAGTCTTCCATCTTTGAAAATGTGTCAACTACAACATAAATGCTATCAAACCCATATTTGGTCTTAGGGAGACCTAGGACAAAGTCCATATTTAGTGAATCCCAAGGTTTTGAAGGGATGGGTAAAGGAATGTATAACCCTGTGTTGGAGGTGTGTCCTTTGGCTTGTTGGCAGACTGAACAAGTCTCTAGAAAACTCCTAACATATGTCTACAATTTGGACCAGTGGTAGAGCCTTCTAACCAGCTCCGATGTTTTGTCCACCCCAAAGTTACTAGCTATGCTTCTACAGTGCTTTTCTTTAATAATTTTCTCTCTCATGGATCCTTTTGGGACACATAAAGAACTACCCTTGAAAAGAAGACCATATTGTCCAATAAACTCTGAGAAATTAGTGTGGTATCTTTCTGTCATCTCGGTACAAATCTGATAAGCCTCTTTGAATATTCATCCATAACATACATATCCTTCATGGGATGAACTCCAAAACTCTCCACCTAAATGGATTAGGTATTTAGGTGTCTCCTTATAAGAGCATCAGCAACTTTGTTTACAATCCCTTTCTTATGCTTGATAGAAAATGTATATGACTATAAGAACTCCATCCACTTCACATGTCTATGATTAATTTTCTCCTGCTTATTTAGAAAGATAAGTGCATGGTTATAAGTAAAGACTACAAACTCCTTGGGAAAAAAATAATGCCTCCATTTCCTAAGTGACTAAACCATTACATACATTTCAAGATCATAAGTTGAGTATGTTTATTTAGCTTCATTGAGCTTCTCACTGAAAAAAGCAACTGGCCTCCCTTCTTGGCTCAAGACTCCCCTAATGGCTTTATTGCTTGCATCACATTCTATTGTAAATACTTTATGAAAGTCTGGTAGAAGTAGGATAGGCTTCTCTACAATCTTTTTCTTCAACAACTCAATGGACTCATTAGCTTCAATAGTCCATGAAAATATGTATTTTCTTCCACCTTTAATGGTGTTTTTAATGGGATCACATATGTCACTAAAATTTCTAATGAATTTTCTATAAAAGCTACATAAACCATGGAATCTCTTTACCTCTAAAGGAGTAGTAGGAGGTGGCCAATTGAGGATGGCTTCAACCTTGGAAAGGTCCATTTTGAGACTGTTCTTGGAGATCACAAAACCTAAGAACACAAGTTTTTCTTGAAGGAATACACATTTCTCTATATTTATCTTCAATTTCTCCTCATGGATTTTTCTCATTACCATGTCCAAATGCTTGAGGTGTTCTTCTCTGCTCCTGCTAAAGATCAAAATGTCATCAAGGTATAAAAAAAAAAATTGTTAAGAAAAGGCTTCAATAACTCACCCATCAATCTCATAAATGTTCTTAGAGCATCGGAAAGACCAAAAGACATCACAATCCATTCATAGAGGCCTTTTTTGATCTTAAATGTTTTCTTCCATTCAGCTCCCTCTCTGACTCTTATCTGATGGTAGCCACTCTTGAGATCTATCTTGGAGTAATAGCTTTCACCCCCAAAACAGTCTATCAAATCCCCTATTCTAGGCATAGGAAACCTATATCTGATGGTTATCCTATTGATTTCCCTAGAGTCTATACATAATCTCCATGTTCCTTCTTTCTTAGGTTCTAGGACTATAGGGACAAAAAAAGGACTCACACTCTTCCTAATGAGGCCTCTTGACAACAATTCTTCTATCTATCTTGCTATCTCTTGGTTTTGTTCAGGGGTCATCTTATATGTTGCCTTATTTGGAAGAGTGGCCCCTGGTATGAAGTCTATATAGTGACTTACTTCCCTTTAAGGTGGAAAAGACTCTAGTGTGCTCTCATCTATGATACCCTTATACTGGTCTAACAATGCTTTCACCTCTTTGGGGCCTACATTCCTAATAGAGCTTTAACCTTTGGCTCTTTCATTGGTGTCTTTTTGGGCCTTACTACTAAGGCATAACAAGGTGTATCCCTTTCTTTTAGTACCTTCATGAATTCATTTTCCCCTATATGTAAGACAATGCTAGCAACATGTTTTTCTTTCACACAATCAGGGAGTGGGTTAATCACATATTCAACACCATCCTTAACTATAGTGTATAAATTGGACATTCCATCATGCTTAAGCATCTACACAATATTGCCAAGGCCTACCTAATAACAAATGACATGCATCCATCTTTGTGAAATCACATAGAACCTTGTTTGTAAACACCCCTATCTTTAAATCTACCCAAACTTGTTCATTGATGCTAGTTTATTTTTCTTTTGTCAACCAAGAAGCCTTATAGGGGAAAGGATGAGGAATTACATGAAAATTTAGCTTAGTGACTAACTCCCTAGATGTAATATTATCAGTGGATCCAAAATCAACTATAACTTTGCATACCTTATTGTTCACCTTTCAGTTTGTTCTGATCAATAACTTTCTTTGAGGTGGTTCTGTAGTAGTAGGTACACTCAAGAGTGTCCTTTGCATCATGAGACATTCTCCTGATTCAAGATTTGCAGGTCTTGAAGTTAAAGAATGATAGGAGGATATACTTTGGATATCATATTCTTGGGTGATTTGTACTCTTCGATCCCCTCCTTGTCTGCTGGTGTCACTCTTTATTGGACATCTAAAGGACTGGTGTCCAATTTGGTTACAAGTAAAGCATTTCCCTATGAAGACACTAGGTCCTCTTCCACCAAATCTCCCTCTAATGCTTGATCTCCTGCCTATGAAGCTGCCTCTATTAATGTGCTCTCCTTCTGACTCATGATTACTAAACTCCCCTTGAATCCTTTGAAATGGACCCCTGTCATTGAACCTACCCCTGCCTCTGAAGTTATTCCCTCTACCTCTATTAATTTTCTCTCCTCTCCTCTTCTATTTTTCTTCAATTTTCGATGCCATTTGAAAACACTTATGTATTGATTCGGGGTTGAATAGGCTCATTTCATTGCGAATACTATATTTCAATCTATTTAGATACCTTGCTAACTTGTGTTTATCACTCTCCGAGACTTTGGCCTTCAAGGTCTGATGACATGTAATTGATTGAATGTTTGAAGGTGTTAAGTTGATGATCATGCAAGGCATTAAATAAGTTAGTGTATTGTATTTGCATTGATTTCAACTTGATATAATCTGTATGATCATTGTAATACTACCAAAAGACTTCAAAGAACCGATGAATCAAGACTATGCTATTAGTAATGCATACAAGTCAAGTATTGACTAAGTGACTGCATACACCAATGGAGTGCACCCGATGGTCAGAGTAAAAGAGAAGAGTCATAGAGTTACCCAATGAACTAATGCACAACCTTACTAATGAGTAGAGTTACAATATTGTTGGACAAGCAAAACACAGAGTTACCCGACATAAAGAATTTTAGTATTTCTTGACGAAAAAGACAAGGATGGAGATCCTGATGACAATTGAAGTCACACCGATGGAACAGTCAGTTATCACTGATAACTAATTAAAGTTTTGACTGACAAAACAAAGAGTTCAAAAAATGACAAAATGCTTAGCTATCAAGAAGCTAAAGATAGCATTAACGGATACTTATCATTGTTCTAATCATTTAGATAAAGCCAGAGATAAGTAAGTGATTTAAATCTGATTTATCCCGGTGGCAAGAAGATCTCTTTGAGATAAATCAAGAGTTTGCTTTAAATTTATTGGCAAGAATTGTGGAACACACCAAGAATCAAGAAAGCCAAGAAAAGAGGAAATTACATCTATATGGAGACAAACTCAATTCATTATGAATTGTGTGGGGAGAACAAGAGAAGAGGAAAGATGCTAAAGGAAATTTCAAGGTGAAGAAAGTCTTCTTTCAGTTCTAATCAACAAGCTGTTGAAAGAGCTAGATTCTCCAAACACCGACAAATAGTGAGACAAGCATCACATAGAAGAACATTGTGGAGCAAAGCTATAAGTGATTATATTGATCAGAGAGGTACTGGACTTACAATAGATCCAAAAATATGCAATTGAGTTGTATGTATGAACAGATCATTTGTGTTTTAGTTTAACCATTGAAGCATATAAGCCTCTTAACCGAGTAGGACTTAAAAGTACTTTTCAATTGAGATACATCCCAAGGAGTATCAAAAATTTTGATCACAAAAGTAGCATTGGATACACCCAATACCTATTGACAGGCCAAGTGAGTGTTTGATCAAGGATGGTAGCATTAAATGCTAGATACTAGTTGACAAACTATTTCTAAATCCTCTAACAAGGTCACACCTAACAGTGTGTTTGTAACCTTTAATAGGTTTGGCTCTTAATAAGACTCACTTCAGAAGAGTCAAAATTTGGGGTACTGGTCCCAGTGGTTTTCCCATTAACATGGTTTCCATGTTAAAAATCCATGTGTTATGTGTGTATGATTCATTTCTTTACTATTTTCCATCTTACATAGTTAACTCTCGATTAATCAATATTCTCTACATATTTACTGTGTTTCGGTAAATAGATGACTGCTTATCGGTAAACATACAGAAGAAGGTTTAAGAAAGAAATCCGACAAGTAGTAAATTAATATAAGTATTTCAAGGCATTCATCTTGTAGGATAGAAGATAACTAGAGGCATAATTTGTGGTTACAAGTTTTAATGGTTGATTTAAGGATTAATTTTTGAGGCCACTGATTCACCCCCCCTCTCAGTTATTATTAACAATTGGTATCAGAACTTGTGTGCTTAGAAAGGAAGATTTCAAGACCTAAGCTAAAGATCACAAGATGAACAGACGAGATATGCCCAAGTTGAACAAAGATAATTTTGCTTCATGGTAGAGCATAATAAGACTCCACTTATCATGTATTGGTAATGATGTTACTCAATACTTAGATACTGAATATGTTTTTCCCACAGGAGCACCAACAGTTGAAAATTTGAGATAGAAGCATGAGCATAACTGCATGATGATAGAGCTTGCTTCCTCACTCTTTGATGCTGAATTTTAAAATGTGAAAACCTGCAAGACTGCAAAGTAGATGTGGGACAAATTGATGCTTATACATGGTGGTGACAAGAATGTTTTGAGAGCCAAGGCAAAAAGACTTCGAGAAAAGTTTGATGATCTCAAAATGAAAGAAGGTGAAAACATCACTCAGTACAGCACAAGAATAAAATAGGTAGTCAATGCTATCCGAGGAGTTGAAGGTGTACTAGAAGAAGATACAATGGTAAGTAAAATTCTAAGAACCTTACTGCCTACTTATGCTATTAGGGTATCTGCCATTCAAGAAATGAGAGCAGTAGAAAATAGCAATGTTACTCTAGACAGTTTGATTGGAAGACTGATTTGATTTTAGATGAATAAATTTGATAATAGTGTCTTACTAAATATAGAGTCTGCATCCAAAACTTCTATGAGTATAAGTAAATCAAGTCATAAAAACACTATAAGAAAATATAGTGATAGTAAAAGTGAAGAAGATGATATTGATGAAATTGAAGCACTTATGGCTAGAAGAATGTAGAGAGGCAAAAGTAAATACAAAGGTAAATTACCAATTGTTTGTTTTAATTGCAAAGAGATTGGACACTTTGCTACAAGATGTACTAACAGAAGAAAAGATGATAGAAGTAATGATGGATCATTTAAAAACAAGTCTAATAGAGGTGATTACAGAAGCTACTGACAATAAGAAAGAAGAGGTACCCAAGACTATAAAGACAAAGGAAAGAAGGCCAGTTACCTAGCAAATGCAAAGATGATGACACTAACACCAAATCTGATGAAGACATCAAGATGGTGTTTGTAGTAGTGAAAGATGATTCAGATGATGAAGAAGAAAGGTATGTAGAAACAACTCTCATATCTAAATTTAGTAAAAATAATGTTTGGATCATAGATAGTGTTAGATTTGACAAACGCAAATCATCCCAAGAACACCTGCATGCAAGACTGTCACAAAGAAGAAGCAAAAAGACAGAAAGCTATGGCGGCCAAAAGGCCAGAGACTGCAAAACCATGTTGCAAGAAAATAATCTTCTATTAACAATGATGAAAATAATACAATCTCCTTAATGAAATGAAAGAAGTGAATCCTTAAAAAGGAAACACGAAACCCTAAAGGCTAAAACCCTAAAGAATTATAAAGCGCCTAAGTGAAACTTAAGCCTAGAGTATGATAAACTAATAATTAAATGATTTAATTATTAGCTAACATAAGACTACTCTAACACCCCCCCTTAAGTGTAACTTAGGGAGAAGCAAAAAAAGCTAAACTACTGCAGAAAGCAAGAAAGATGGGTCCCGACAACTAGGCCTGATCAGGTACCCAAACATAAAGCAAAAGATGTCCCAGAGAAAGGAACAAGAAGAGAGCAAGAAACTCCTCTGAAGCATGTCTGAAAACTCTGTCAGAAGATACTGCTGGAACCCCCACTGAAGTGCATGACCAGGTAGAGAAGACAAGTGTCTGAAGAGCTGATCAATCGAACCAGGAAGCAATAGAACCAACAGGTGAACCCCCCCATAATGATGAACTGGGAGAGGTGACAGGAACACTGAAATGCAGTACCAGAAACAGCTGCAGAAGAAGAACCAGGAACACCAACAGTGCAACAGAAGCACACACACAGGATAAAGGGCGGTGTCATAGACACAGTCTACATGGGCTAATGTCGTGGAAGGTACGCTCACTTGACAAGAGTGGATGCGCCTATAGTGGCAAATGCATCAGAATCCCCCCATGGCACTTTATAACTGAGTGCGAATACTAAAACTGAACCAGGTGAAAAAGATCCCAGAAATGCAGAAGAGGGCACTTTATCTTAGTGCGTTTACAGAACAAAGATACATCAGAAAGAGCATGCAAGCTCAGAAGTCAGAAAGAAGAGTGCACTAAGAAACCAGAAGAAGAGATCCCCGGACCTGTAGAACCAAGCACACCACCAGAGGGCATAAACTGCATAACTCGGAGGAGTGAAAACCTGGAGCAGAATCTGGAAGAAATACCTCTGCCACTGAATAGTACACAGAACCAGCTTTCCGACGATATCTCATTTGCCGAAAAAGGAGTCCGGATGAGCCAGATATGACTCCCGGAAGGCAAAAAAAGACATCAGACTTCAACAGAAAAAAATACTATTGAAACGGCAGAACCCAAAATCCTAACCTCCATCATCGGAAAGGGCTCGGAAAGAGCTTTCCGACGATATAAAGAAGTCAGAAAACCGATACCGTATGCACAAGATACGGCCAAAAAACCCAGCTACCCCTAGAAAAAGCTCTAAAAGGACAAAAAAAAATATATTTTTAAGCCCCGGGGGCTGGAATTACAAAGCCCCTGGGCGCATGGTGCACGCAGGGGGCTGGAGCTGGAGCTCCCGGTCGGTCATATGACCGGCCGCTGAGGGTGGCGGAGCCGGGAGGAGCCGCAGAGGAGCGGGGGCCACGGAGTCGGGAGGCGGCGAAGCCGGGAGGAGGCCGTAGAGGAGCAGGGGCCGCAGAGCCGGGAGGCGGCGGAGCCGGCGGAGGCCGCAGAGCGGAGCGGGGCCGGAGCCGTAGAGCGGAGCAGGGCCGCGGAGGGCGGCGGAGCGGTGGCGGAGCCGGGGTGGGCGGCAGCTGGCGGGTGGCGCGGTGGCGGGGGCCGTGGCTGCTGCAGTGGCGGGGGCCGCGGCTGCGGTGGCCGCTCGGGCGGTGGCCGCGGCGGCGGTTGCTGCTGGGCGGCGCGGGGGTGGCCGCTGGGCGGCGCTCCAAAATATTTTTTTTTATAAAAAAATCACCGTGTGTACCTGCCTCGGAGTGCGTGCCAGGGCCGTACGGCCCTGGTATGCAAAAATTTTTTGCCTCAGATGCCACTGTGTCCAAAATGGACAAGTTTTATATGGATTTAGGGGTTCTTGGGCCTTTCGGACACAATGGTGGTGTCCGTTTTTGCCCAAGGTGAGCCAAATTTCGGCTCCCCCCAGATCCACAAAAAAACTTCTGAAACCCTTGAAAACCTTCTGCTTCTGGCACGCTTCAACGAAACTCGAACAGCGAACAACAGGAGAGCTCTGATACCATGTTAGATTTGACAAACGCAAATCATCCCAAGAACACCTGCATGCAAGACTGTCACAAAGAAGAAGCAAAAAGACAGAAAGCTATGGCGGCCAAAAGGCCAGAGACTGCAAAACCATGTTGCAAGAAAATAATCTTCTATTAACAATGATGAAAATAATACAATCTCCTTAATGAAATGAAAGAAGTGAATCCTTAAAAAGGAAACACGAAACCCTAAAGGCTAAAACCCTAAAGAATTATAAAGCGCCTAAGTGAAACTTAAGCCTAGAGTATGATAAACTAATAATTAAATGATTTAATTATTAGCTAACATAAGACTACTCTAACAGATAGTGGCTGCACTCACCACATGACCGGTGATAAGAAAATTTTTGAGACTTTTGAATACTATAAAGGTGGCTCAGTAAGAATGGGTAATGACACACCTTGTCCAGTTGAAGGTAGAGGAACAATAATGTTTAATAACTAGATAAAATGTGAAAATTCTTATTGGGTAAATGGATTGAATTATAATCTATTGAGTATTTCTCAGTTGAATAATTCAAGCCACAAAGTAGCATTTGAGAATAAGAAGGCAAAGATCTTCAACAAATAAGGAAATCTAATTTGTATCAGTGAGCAGACAAAAGGTAACTTATTCTATATGAATGATACTGACACCACTTGTTTCATTTCTACAAATGAAGACATATGGTTGTGGCACTATCTCATAAGTATTGAATTTGTAAGGACTAGTGAAAACAATAATCTTTATTTGAAGGAAGATACTGATGCTAACATTTTGATTGCTGAGATATATTTTGATGACATCATATTTGGAGGCAATGATATGCTATGAAAATCATTTGCAAATGAGATGAGCAAAGAGTTTGAGATGTCTATTTTTGGAGAGATCAAGTACTTTCTTGGTCTGCAGATCATGCAACAAGATGAAGGTATTTTCATTACACAATCCAAGTATATCAAATAAGTACTGAAAATATTCAAGATGGAATAATCCAAACTAGTTGGAACACTGATGGCAACTGGATGCAAGCTGACAAAGGAGAACAAGTCATCAGAGGTAAATTAGACTTTGTACTAATCAATGATTGGAAAACTCATGTATGTTGTACATACTAGACCAGATATTGCACATGCAGTAGGAATAATTTCTAGATTTTCTACTAATCCCAGAGAATCACATATGACTACTGTGAAAAGAATTTTAAGATATTTGAAGAATACCGAGGAATATGGCTTATGGTATATAAGAAAAGGCAAATTTGAACTTAAGGTCTTTATCGACGTTGATTGGGCTGGAAATCTTGGTGACCAGAAGAGCACAACTAGAGGAGCATTCTTTATGGGTGATAGACTTGTCACATGGATCAGCAAGAAGCAAGGATGCATCTCACAATCTACTGCAGAGGTAGAGTATGTTGTTGTTGTTGAAAACAACTCAAGTATTGCATGGATTGAAAAGTTACTGGAAGGTATACATATGAAAATTCTAGAACCAGTAATTATCGACTGTGATAATACAAGTGCAATAAACATTTCCAAGAATCCAATCATGCATGCTAAAACAAAGCATATTGTCATCAAGTATCATTATTTAAGAGAACAAGTTCAAGCTAAGGAGGTGATACTTGAATATGTGAAATCAAAGGAACAATTGGCTGATATCTTCACCAAGCCACTGCCCAAGGATGCATTTGAATTCTTGAGAAAGAGAATAGGGGTTAGACCCTTGTCTACTGGTCAGTAAGCTGACTAGAAGGCTGCATTAGCCTAAATATTATCAGAATATCATTCATGTTGATGCAAAGAAAGAGAAGGACTTCAAAGATAAATCTATACACAGCAAGGTATTTTTCTACTCCAAGCACCAAAGATATTACTGATGGATTGGGAAATTCAAGGAATATATTATGGATAGAAAGGATCCATTTGGCATTAATGTCAAAGGGAGAGAGTTATCTCATTATCATACAGATAAAAGTGAGAGAGTTTATCCCATACAAAGATTATATCCATTATCATCTCAGGGAGAGATTATCCAAAGGGAGAGAAGCAATCAAAAAAGGAGAGAAAATACAAAGGGAGAGAAAACATCAAAAGACAAGAATAATCAAAGGGAGAGAGTTTAAGATAGAAGGAGAACACATCACATCAGAGAAAGAAAGATTCTACATCTATCTAGTGAAGGGATTGAAGACAGAGGGAAAGCTGCAAGAATCAAATCAAAGCTATTTGAGCTTACCGATAGACAAACATTTGTATTAATTACATTAGAAAAGCTTGATGAAACTTTATATCTCATATTGTATTAACAATAGTATAGTATGATAATGTAGTGTGTTACCATCAATGCCAAAGGGAGAGATTGATGACATGTAACTGGTTGAATGTTTAAAGATGTTAAGTTGATGATCAGGCAAGGCATTAAATTAGTTAATGTGTTGTATTTTCATTGATGTCAACTTGATATAATCTATATGGTCATTGTAATACTTCCAAAAGACTTCAAAGAACTGATGAATGAAGACTATGCTATCAGTAATGCATAAAAGTCAAGTATTCACTAAGTGACTGCATACACAAATGGAGTGCACCCAATGGCCAGCGTAAAAGAATAGAGTCATAGTGTTACTCGATGAACTAATGCACAACATTACCGACGAGCAAAGTTATAGTGTTTCCCAATGAGAAAAACATAGAGTTACCTGATGGAAAGAATTTCAGTATTGCCCGATGAAAAAGACAAGGACAAAGATCCCAATGACAACTAAAGTCACACCGATGGAACAGTCAGTTATCACCAACAACTAACTGAAGTGTTGATCGACAGAACAAAGAGTTTAGAAAATGACAAAATGTTTAGCTTTCAAGAAGATAAAGATAGAATTAACAGATACTTATCATTTTTCTAATCATCCAAATAAAGCTGGAGATAAGTAAGTGATTTAAAGCTGATTTGTCCATGTGGCAAGAAGATCTCTTTGAGATAAATTAGGAGTTTTCTTTAAATCTGTTGGCAAGAATTGTGGAACATGCCAAGAATCAAGAAAGCCAAGAAAAGAGGAAATCATGTCTATATAGAGACAAACTCAATTCATTAAGAATTGTGTGGGGTGAACAAGAGAAGAGGAGAGATACTAAAATAAATCTGAAGGAGAAGACAATCTTCTTTCTGTTCTGATCAACAAGCTGATGAAAGAGCTAGATTTTGCAGACATCGATGAATAGTGAGACAAGCATCATAGAGTAGAACATTGTGGAGCAAAGGTATAAGTGATTATATTTATTAGAGAGGTAATGGACATACAATAGATCTGAAAATCTACAATTGAGTTGTATGTATGAATAGATCATTAGTGTTTCAGTTTAACCATTAAAGCATATAAGCCTCTTAATCGAAAAGGACTTAAAAGTCTTTTTCAATTGAGATACATCCCAAGGAGTATCAAAATGTTTGATCACAAAAGTAGCATTGGATATGCCCGATACCTATTGACAGGCCAAGGATGGTATCATTAGATGCAAGATACTAGTTGACAAACTATTTCTAAATCCTCTAACAAGGTCACACCTAACAATGTGTTTGTAACCTTTAATAGGGTTGGCTCTTAACAGGGTTCACTTCAAAAGAGTGAAAATTTGGGGTATCGGTCCCATTGGTTTTTCCCTTAACATGGTTTTCACGTTAAAAATCCATGTGTTATGTGTGTATGATTCATTTCTTTACTATTTTGCATCTTACATAGTTAAATCTGGATTGATCAGTATACTCTGAATATTTACTATGTTTTAGTAAATAGATGACTTCTTATCGGTAAACATACAAAAGAAGGTTTAAGAAAGCAATCCAACAATTAGTAAATTGATATAATTATTTCAAGACATTCATCTTGTAGGATAGAATATAACTAGAGGCATAATTTTTTGTTACAAGTTTTAAGGTTTGATTTAAGGATTAATTTTTGAGGCCACTAATTCACCCACCCTCTCAGTTATTACTAACAAAGTTCATCTTGTGAAACTCCTCAGTATTCCCACTCACATCAATGTCCTTCTATCTTAATTTTTTCACTTTTTATGAAGAGTAATCTCATAGTCTTCTGGCACAAATTGTCTTATGATCTCTACTAACATCTTCTTCCATGTTGAGATAGGGTTATTTTCCTCTTCCATCCTTTCATTTTGTATAAAATTGCACCATCTTAATGTAGGACCCTTCATTTTGGATTTTGCAATTTTGACCTTCTGATTTTTAGAGATATTATCACATTCAAAATAATTCTCCAAGGCTTCTACCCAATCCATACATTCTTCAAGATCCATTTTCCCACAAAACATGGGGATATCTAATTTCTGATCTCTTCTTCCAACTCTCTCAAGAGCTTCACGAAGTTTGACTTATTTTGCTGGTACATTTTTTGTTTCATCTTGCTCAATATCTTCTTGTTCTTTTTTAGAATCTCCTCATTCCCCCTTCTCTCTTTGGAGGTCCTTCAACTTCCTTATCTCCTCCTCCATATTATTATTATTGGCTACTTGTTCTCTGACAATTTTAGCCAAATCCACATTTGTGATTCTAGTGTGGACTTCCTCTTCTTGAGAACTTTCTATTTTGTCACCCATTCTTCTCTTCTTCCATGATCTTAGCGGGCTCTAATACCACCTGATGCAGATAGCATTGCAAGAAGACCTAGATGGGCTCTAACTCCTTGTCCACTCTTCAAACTCCTTTCTTGGAAACCCAAAATACACAAATGTCTTCCAAGGGTGTCTTGTGACTTTCCAAAGGTATCAATATGCTTCCCCTATCCCCTCTTGACTCTCCAAACCATGTTGTAGAACTCTGTAATTTCTCCTTTAGGGACACCTTCCCTAAACCAAGAAAAATAGTATAAACCTTCACCAGAGACTTAGAACTCCTGTCTTAAGTGCTTGAAGACTTAAAATAGACCCCATGGGTCTAAAATATGCTAAATTATTTGGTCTTGTAGACCCAAAGATAGTCGAATCCCAAATGGCCTAGGATTCCTTTTAGCCATAACCAAAGGGTTTTTTGGACCTAAATTTTAACTCTAGAAGGATCCAATAGATCTGATGGGGTTTATAAACACCCTTTATGTATTTTATAAACCCATGAAATCCTTAACACCTCACTCCACTCATGCACCCCTGAACTCTCATAAAGCACAGAGGCCTAATTAGTTAGGTTAGGCTTGGTTTGTTAAGTAAGTAGTTGAAGATGGGTTCATGGAGTAAATGCAGAGACTTAGATGGATTCCTCTACCCCAAAATAGTCTAGAACCACTCTTGGTTTGATCCTCCCAAACACATATTGCACATGCATGTGACTGTACCAAAAAGCCCACCTATTTACGTAGAGATAATTAGCCTAGGGCTTTGTCTCATAAATAGTAGGACAAAAATTGAGTGTCTGAGCTTTATGATTATTAAACACTATGATCCTAACTTGTATTTTCCAAGTGGCCGAGAAGATCCATTGGATAAATCTCAAGTTAGGATCACATCTTTGTGACTGACCGAGTAAACCTTGGTTTCTTAGACAGTAAGTAAAATCTATAAATTTTGATAAACTTAAAAAAAATAAATCAAACCAATTGAAATGTTTAAGAAACTCAAGACATCAGAAATTTCTGCAACTGGATCCACAAGATGAATTTGTACCAGGCCACACACTATCAAAATGACTCAAAACACTTCTATTTCCTCCTTTGAACATCAAGCTTCGTACACTGTAAGTTCTAACCTTTATACAAGGCATCAGATCACCTAATAGAATAATCTAGGGGTTATAGATTCTTCAAGAAGCTGGTGGGATCGGTTCCAATGAATTTTTCATTCTTTGAGCAATATTTTGCAAAAGTTGCTCATTCAACATTTTTCAAAAAGACAACTTTTTGGAAACATATGGGAAAGTTGCTAGTTTGGGATAATTCTAACCTTATGGACCCCAAAGGATGTGGGATAGGTTCAAAACAAGACAATAACCTATCTAAGGACATAAAACACAACTTCTAACCAAACACTAAAATCACCAAAACTAAGCATGGTCTAACTATGGTTTCAAGAAACTAGGTTTTTAATTCACCTTAGGTCCTTCACTTTACATTATAGACCTACACAACCACACACACACAAAGTTGATATAAAGGATGCACCTTATTACCAACATTAAAGAAAGGAAAGTAAGAACTTTAGGTGGTGCCCTGCATCACAAGTACTCTGAACAAGCTTTCTAACAAATGTAGATTTGACAATTTTTGAATTATTTAGGCCTATGTTTTTTGATGTGCATCAAATGTAAGTTTTTTTAATCAAATATAAACCTCCAAGTTTGATGTTCAATGAAAAATAGTAAAAAAGATAAAAAAATTTGCAAAATAAAAGTGTCCTCTGTCTCCGAGTCTACTTTCTATCAAAAACAATTTTGAATTTCGATAAATACACAACAAGTTATAAGCTATGTAGTCAAGGTATGTCAAAATTATGGTTTAATCAACTTCAAAAATTCATAAAATATGCAATAATCATGATAATACCATCAAACCAATTGAATTCCCTCTATATAGATGTTACAAAACTAAATTTGAAAGAAGCACATTGATATCTATTTTAGAAAAAAAGTTATACTCTATGAAGTCAATGTAACTCTTTGAAAATGATGTTTTCAACAACATAGACATTTTCGTGCGAGAAAAAATAAACCATTCAAATAAATTCAATTTTATATATATATATATATATATATATATATATATATATATATATATATATATATATATATATATATATATATATATATATATATAAGAGAGAGAGAGAGAGAGAGAGAGAGAGAGAGAGAGAGAGAGAGAGAGAGAGAGAGAGAGAATCTACATAGAAAACCCTAAAAGACTCTAGTTTACTTCATCCTCTGATTTCAAATGATTTAATGGAAATATGCATCCGAATCTGAAAGTGTTTTTCAAAATGTAGAGTTTAGAGTCCGTTCAAGAAAAAATGAGTAACCCACAATTGTGGGTTCACCCATCATTGAAATCACAATTTAGTCATCAATTTTAAATATGTTCCTTAGTTATCACATTCACAATGATAGTAGGGTCAATAATAACACAACGAGAATAAAGATCAATTACCTTTGCAACAATATAAAGAGGCTCATCAGGTTCCATAATCATCTCACTAGGATCAAAAGTAATGCAAGTCTCAAGTTCTGACTTGGGTTTAGGTTCAAGTGGGGATTTATCAATGAGGTTGAAAAACTAATTATATTGAACACACTTATCATCATAGTCAACAATGTGAGTAGAAGAAGAAGACAAAGACTGGGTAGACTCAACATTATTGGTTGAATGAAATGGCAAAGGGTTGTTATAGTTTTGCAAGTTTTGGTGTGAAGGTGCCATGAATTTGTTTTATTAATCATTAACACCATAAAATGATATATTATTGAAATCAATGAGGTCTTGTGTAATATATTTCAAATTGAAATAGTTCTCTCTATAATGACTAGGTTAATGATGGTATTAGAAAAATCTTTGTGATTACAAGATCTAGGAAAACGTTTGGAAGGACCAATTGGTTTAAAAGAGGAAGAGTTAACACTTAATAATTAATCAACTTCAATATCATATCATAAAAATATTTTTAAAAAAATGAGTAAAATTACAAGAATATCTAAGAACAAATAACAAAGGATCCACATCTTTGGATGTTGCCACCACTTGATCATCAAAATCATTTGATGAATTATTGATCTTAATGAAATTAATTGGTTTCTAAAACTTGTTCAAGTTGTGGGATGCAAAATCACTCTCATCAACCAAATCCATTGGAGTGGTGCTCTAAAACTAACTCACTTGAAGCTGATAAATATGAAGCATTGAACATAATTGAGTGAAAGAAAATTTAGAAAGTGGTTTCTTATCTCTAATGTGTTTTGTAAATTAGAAATGAAAATACATTATACATAAATATGAAGCACATGATAAGAAATATGAGCGTGCAAATGCTTAAATCTACCAATGGAATAAGTCATTTTTTCTTTCATCCATTGTTAACAATGCATTAAATCAATTAAAGAAATCTTAGGACTAATATTGTTTTAAAATTGTTGGATGAAAGAATTAGAAATAATTTTTAAGGTGTGAATAGAATAAGGAGGAAAAGAACAATACCATTGCAAGGCTTTATCTCGAATGGTTCTAGTAATTTTTTTAATCCATGTACCTATGATCATAAGGAAACTCACTACACAATGTTTGAGATGTTTTGACATGGGCCAAGGGATCACCTTTACTATTATAAGTCTCAAGATAAGAAATCTCCATGTATTGTGGAATAATGGCACATATGATATCGAATGAAAAAAGACTAGCAATGCCACAAGTAGGAATGTTGAACTTGGATTGGCTCATGGAAGCATTTTTTGTTGCAAGGAAGACACAATTTGAGCCAAGCTACTAATAGTAGAATTGGTAGAAATAGTTGTAGGAAATATTTTTAAAATGTTTGGAGCATTATGCGAAATGGAAGGAAGGGTAGAGTATGAAAGGAAACACTATTGTAAGTGGGAATTGATGAAAGTAAAGAAACACATGTAACACTTCAATGAATAGTGGGAATAATAGGATTAGGAATGATAACATGTTAGGATTTAGGTTTTTAATAGGATTGGTCATGATAAGTGAAGCATAGGTGGACATAATAGGAATGGAGGTAGAAATAGCCATGGAGGTCTCAATACAAGTGGTAGGTGGAATGAAACCTAGCTCTTGAGAAAAATTTGTAATATGATTGAAATTTTTATGAATGAGACGAGAGACACTACACAACATATTAACACCATGTTCATCATTATGAACTATTTTCATCAAACCTTCTACAATGGAAATGACCTTGGGATTATAGTTTTCATGTCCTAATCATTGGTCAAATTTTTCAAATTGATGGGAAAGTTTTTGAACTTGCATAGGAGGGAATCTTAAGGCACCATCTTCATCATGAGAAGAGTGGGAAGAGTTATTCTCAATAATATGATTAATATCATTAGTATGCATGTTGATCCCATCAAGATTCCTAGGAAAAATGAATGGATTAGGATCAAACGAACCCATAAGTCTACAAATAATTCTAACTGAAATGTTATAAGTAGGAATCAAAGTAATAACACTCATGCACAAGAGAATAATAAATATAGAAGTAAATACAAACTTAATATTTGAAAGAGTTATGCAATTCAACTAATCAAAATATCAATTTGTTTAATGAAAAGCATCTAATATAAAGCATGTATACAATAATGATCTAAATTAATATAATGTAGCAAAGATGTGATTAAGTTGATGCATACAATGTAGATCTAAACAAAAATTCATAATTGGAAATTTTATGAGCCAAGTTCATAAAAAAATGTGAGGTGAAAAGGGAAGCAATGACATAGATAGGTAGAATCACTTCCCATTTTCATTAATTACATATTTCGGAAGGAAGATGTCCCACTAGGATAAAGGGGAAAATCATGTTAGGATTTTGGTACCATCAACCTTGTAAATCCTTAATTTTTATCTTTTATAATTTACCCATAAGAGATTGAACCATTTAACCAACGGTGTTGAAAGAGACCATGTAAAGGAAAAGTTACTTTTACACTTTGTAATTTGGGAAAAAGAAAAAATAGCTAGGTGTCATGTAATGCCTAAAATTTTACTATACAAGTAAAGAATGCAACTAAATTATTTTTTTAATATTATACATTTGACACTTACCACATTTAGCCTACTAATAGAATTACACACTTAAAGTTATTACATGCATAGCAGTATTATAGAATACTCTACTCCAATTCCAAATAATTGGCCTATTATATGGGGATTTAAATACAAAAATTTAAACTCCCACTTGCCTTCAAAATATACGCAAGTGGTTCCCTCAATCTCTTTAATTATTATACTCAATGGGTCTTTATCTAGTTTGAAATTTACATTGTGAATTTTTATTTATTTATTTATTTAATCTTTATCATTTCTAAAGAATAATTATACTTGGCGATCTTTTAATTTATTTTAGAATTTAAATAACTTTTTAATTTATTTTTCAATAATGTTTTTTTTTTTTTTCTAGTGATGAAATGTGATATCATAAAAAATAGGAATATTTCTATTATCAATTCACAATAGATTTTCAGATAAAATACAACAAATAAATCATTCCAATTTTATCCTAATTTTATGAAACAACACATTTTAAATTGGAAATATTTCTATTAACACTTCTTAACTAATTTATAGGATAATATAAAATAAAATAAACCTTCATTTTACTTTCATAAATAAAATCATAATATAAAATGAAAATATTTGTATTATCATTGTATAACTAAATTATATTATAAAATAAAATAAGATAAATCTTTACTCTGAAAAAGTACAATAAAAAAATTAGAAATCTTTCTAATATCTCTTTCTGGCTAGTTTAGAAGATAAGATTTAATAAAACCCCATTCTATAATGAGAAAAAAAATAAAAAAATCACAAGGTGCAGACATGAAATCTAAAATTTATTAAAAATCCATATTAACTTATTATTATTTTTAACAACATTTCTTCCTCTACAACATGTTGTTATCTTATTTGATTTTCCTATGCAGGTCTATTGACAGAAGGCTATTCCCATTTATGATTTCCTTGAAAATCTACGAGTCCAAATGTAAGAGAAGGAGGACTACGTAGGAATGCAAGGTGGGTAATGAGTTGAATTAATAATGATTTAGTTGCTCGGCTTGGTCATTGGCTGCAAAATAAATTTATTTAAATGAATTGAAATTTATTACTGTTTGCAGGTGGAAATAAATGAGTGACAGTCTCCATAGAAGAATGAACTTTTCTCATAGACCAAACATAGCTATCCTGGTACTAGAATAATTAAAATGAAGTTTGTTCTAAGGTACCACATGCAATAAAGGGGCATGGTCGGGGTGTAGAGAGAAGACATCTAGCTGAGAAGTCCTCCAAACATTCAACCTGGCATTAAATTTGATTTGCCTAGCGTATGGACTCCTCGTAATTCAATAGGATCTATAGATATGATTGAATGCTAGGTTGAGTGCTGGTTCACTTTTCATAGAAAATGACTTGCAATTTATTTTAGTGATATTAATATAAAAATATTTATTTATTTTAGTTAAAATTTCCCTACTCTTCTATATGTGCTCTTTTATATCACAATATTTTAGTGTGGTTAGTTATTTAAGATTTGCATACTATTCACATTCATTTCAGGTGAACATTTCTATATATACTTTTCATAGAATGTATTCTTTAACTAGGCAACTGGCATGACGTTACTGAAAATAAATAGTAAATGGTCACATCATATGTGGTCCCACATTGACTATCTTTATTTAACATAGACTTAATAATACTTCCTCATCACTTCTCTTCATGATGACTATTAATCTCCCATTTATATACTCACATAACCTAATTAGACTACATTTGGTGGCACTTGGAATTCACAAGAATTACAATATGCATATCGTATCTCAATGGTTGTATGACATTACATGAAAAATTTGTTTCCATTTAGTACTGGCTCTTTTATAACTAGATAGTCTTTGATATGTTAAATGGCATGAGAAGATCTCATTATAATTCAGTGCAGAAAATATTGTTGAAGCATGTGTTACTATATTGTACTATATGGGTATATTATTAATTTCTAGATGTAATTAATCTTTATTTTGTTATTGATTTAGAGTTTCTTCTTTCAATTCAACATCCTACCTTCTTTACATTTTTATAATCGATAAAATCACAACTACACTACAGGGTAAGAAAAATCTCATTTCACTATGTTAAAACATAAAATTTTGAGTTGAGATTGTCTTGGGTATGTTGGAAATACAATAATGGGAAAGCAAGATACTAAGAGGGGGGGAGTGAATCAGATCTTCAAATTTAAACACTTAAAACAAACTGATCCACATTCATACATATATGAATCTAATGTAATCTCAGATAGCATCCACACAATGAAATAAATAACACATAACACAATAATTTGGTAACCCAGAAACCCAAATAGGTAAAAATGGGGTGGGGATCACACCCACAAAATTCTCCACTACTGCAGTAATAAAGTGTGCATGTTAAGGCTACAAATGTTGATTACAAAATGTAATCTACCCTATTAAAGGTCTACCTAGTTAAGAGCTAAAGATCATTACAATCTACCCTGTTAAAGGATTTCAGCTTACAATAAAGTAAGCACTCTGTTAGGAGATAAAGAAAGGTCTGCTAGAACCACTCTGTTAAGAGATTTTCACCTGATACAATGATTAGAATGTCTCAAGTATTGATCCTTAGTTATGCACTCTGATGCTGATGATGGATCTCCTCTTTCCAGTACCTTCTATGATCTCATAATCTGATATAACTTTACTCTGTTGTTCATTGTGTTGTTACTCTGCTTGATCTCTGCTTCTTAACAAAATAACCCTCTATGCATTTCACTTCAAAAATGCAGTCACCACACTTCGTCTTCTCTCGTTACACTTAAAAAATAGGGTTTATAAGCAATCTAATATATCTTGTTCAAGTCTGATAGCAAGATCTAGATCAATGATCAAGATCTAATACCCATACCTTGATGGTATTACAATTAATGTTTTCAATAGATCATGCATAGGATAAAACAATTAAATGCATAACTAACTCCGTAGAAGAATATTAAATGCATACATAAGTCGGGCCAAAAAGCTTATACAAGTCGGCCAAATCACTTATCCTCAAAGTTTGAATCATTCCAGACATGTATACAAAAACCATTCTGCTCAGTACTTGACTTCTCTATCACTCGACACTTAACATCTCTGTGTCCTACTTGGCTTTGCAATGTAACTCATCTTGGCAATGTAACTAGGCAAACTGAAAACTGCTTGGCAATGTTTCTCGGCCTTGCATAGTTTTAGCTCGCCCAGAGTGATAGCCAACTAAAACTACCTAAGTAAATGACTAAGTGTTGGTCACTAATCATCAACAGAACTTAGAGATTAACAATCTCCCCCTTTTATACTAGTGGTAAAAACACTTATCATTACTTCCGTTCATTTCATCAAAATATTGCCTAAGTATACTAAGTACTCCCCCTAGGAATATACTTGGAAATAATCCATACAAAAAGTTTACATGCCTTCAAAAAATTTATATACAAGTGTACTTGTACTGTACTGATGTATCATACTGTATCCTTTCCAACTTCCTTACCAATTTCCCCCTTGTTTTTGTCACTGATTGTTGGTGGGGTTAAGTTGTACTTATCCAAAAATTGTTTATGAAGTTGCAAGGTGGATTCGATTGTAGTATCCTAGCTTTCCTTAGCAATCTTCATAACTTCCAATTTTATTTCTAGCTCGGCAGCTAGACTCACTAAACTTTCTGCAGTTGATAGATTTGCATTACTATGTGATACTCCTTTGCAATTGAAAGTTCCTTCTATATTACCTCCAAGTGAGGCAACAGGCTTGTCTAAATAGTTATCAATTTGGCCCTTATCCAACCATCTTCAGCCATAAGCTCAGCTATTCTCCATTGTGCATTTATCAACTTAGTAAGATGTAAAGAACTAGAGGTAGTATCTTTACCCAAAGTAGTGCCAGTTGATCTTAAATCTAACTGTAGCTTCTCAACAAGCTGTAGATTATTCTTTGTGAAAAATTCAACATCACATAATTTTCTGTACAAAGAATAAATATTGGCTATAACTTTCTCTAAAGTTTCTACAAGAATAGAAAGTTCAACCTTTTTTGTGGCAATCTCTTCTGAGATTTTCTCTAGAACTTTGCTCTCAAATCTTCTCCTGGACCATTGTAGAAGCTTTTCATTGCTATCTATGTCCTCATCAGTTACCTTCTGTACAATGTTGACTAGCTGATCAATAATTGGAGCTTGAGGCATTTCATCCTCTTAGTCAAAAGCCTTTGCAAATATGTCTTTGATGTCATGCAACACTTGCTTTTGCTTTTGTTCTATCTTCATCTCTTCCTATCTCTTCTTCCTCTTAAGTAATTCTTGAAGAGTCCCTATTTGTTCAAGAGATAATTCATTGGGATCCCATTGTGGAATCACAATGACCTCATCTAATGTTACATCTAGAGTTTGAAACTTCTTCTTTAGAACTTTCTTTTTCTTCAACTCTGGTGAACTTATGCTCAGTAGCATAATACCTTTCCCTTTGACAGTGTCAATGTCCATTGCCTCTTTTAATTCAATCAATATTGTCTAGGGGTTTGGCATACTCCCAATTTTAGGACCAGTGGGAGTGGATGATGTAGAGTGTGGTAGATCAACCAACACTTGCATTGCCTCTTCTTCTTTAGGCTTATCAATAGTATCTATTATCACTACTCATCTATCTAAAATTGTTTTCACAAACTCTAAAATAGGTGGATTCTGTGAAGTTACCTCTTGTGCATTTGTTTGTTGTTTCTCTTCACCTTTGTGATCATTGACAACTTCAATTATCTCATCAGATGTTGTGGTCTTTTCTTCTTCAGTACCAGTTGCCTTAATAGGCAAATCAGTGTAAGTACCACTCGGCATATCTTGTTCCTCGACATTCAAATTGCTTGGATCATCAACTATAAAATCCATAGGACTGTCTGCAGTCAGATTAACAAAATTAGTTGATTCTAATGCATCTTTGGTTTTGTCATGTTCTATGGCAATTTGATCTTGAGTTATCTGTGGCTCAGGGGTAGTATTCACTTCAACTTCTTTTGTCTTTTGCTCAGATGTCCCCTGACTAGATTTCTTATCTTTTGGAATGATCAGTCCAAAGATTTCCTTCCAGATGCTTGTGCTCTATTGTACTACACCTTCAATATCATTTTTCAAAATAGCATAGCCTCTGAGTTTAGGAACAAACCTATTCTAGTAATCCTCAATGAATTTGGCTCTTTGTTTCGAGGTTAACTCAGGTATTACCTTGGCTAGAGTTCCTTCTCTGATTTGTCTCCCTGTGGTAAGTGCAAATTCCCATTTGCTTGACAAAAAATCATATAGTTCATTTGGCACATGATTTCCTATTATTGTAGGAGTTAACTTGAAAGTACTCATCATATCCAAGAGTGCTTCCTAAACTTTGTGCCTATCCACATTATTCAATTTATCATACTTAATGAACTTAAAAGTTGCTAACCCTGCTGAATTCCTCAAAGTGTCACATACCTCATCAATACTAGCTGGTTTCTTGAATTGTGTTGTAGGTATGCTACTGGATTCATCAACTTGTGTCTTTTTCTCATCACTATCTATCCCCAAATTTAGTCTCCTTCTTGGTCTCTTTGCTGGCTTACTCGGCTCATCCTTAGGAGCAACCTTAGCTTCCTTCCCAAAACTACTTTCTACAACTTTCCTCTTTCCATATACTTTTGTTTGTACTTCAGCTAGAGAAGTAATAGTAGATTCTCTAGTCCTTGGACAATTAGCTGTAGGAGGTGTAACCTTAGGTTTAGCTTTTCTCGGCTTGGTTACTATGACAATTGGTGGTCTTTTACCATTGGCTTTCTTAGTGACCTCTTCTAATGCACTCACTTCCTTCTCTATAGATATATCCTCACCTTGTCTAGTGGTCAGGTCTAAAGGTGCACCCTCAGGTTCTTCATCACTACCTAAACCAACCATTTTCTTTAGATTTTTCACAATCTTCTTTCTTTTCCTTTCCATAGTTCCCTCATTCAAGCTTCTATAAATTTTAGCTTTAGCTTCATCAAAATTTCTAAATCTCTCTACTGTAGTATCAATTGCCACAGCTAGGAGGGCAATGATGCTAGTTGATGCTTCATCAATGTTAATTTCATATGGAAATGGTTCTAAGCATGTTATCCTAGGTGTCATAGCCTGGATATAAGTGTTATTTGTATCAACTAGAAAATAGATTTCTTCATAGTGATTCTCCACTAGTGACTTAGGAATCCTAGTCCTTAATCTCATTCTCTTCTTGAATTCTACAAAATAGCTCCCCATAATGCTATTAAAATTACTTCCTAGTTTCTCAATACATTCCCTAATCTGAACTATAATGGGTCTATCCTTTTTCCAAACAATATTTCCCAATGTAGGAAATGTATCATGAATGTAGAAAAATATACAGACTAGTAAGGAACCAAACTTACATGATGAGCTTTTAGCCTTTCTAATTGATGCTAGGTTCTCGGCTAATTGTTTCTATTGTAGCTCAGCAAGATCATATGTATGATTCTTCTTAACAATTTTCCATGCTTGATCAATGACTGTACAAGGAACACTATCCAATCTACTCAATTGATAGAACTTATGTGCTATTACTCTTACTCCAAAATCAAGTTCTAGGTCTGTAATTTTAGAGATAGTCATACCTTTGTTGTTCCATATGGCTCCAGTGTTCAATGTAATTTCTTCTTTGCTGTTATCCCTCATTGTTCATTTTTTGTTCACTACAGGATATCCAGTCACTTGATGAATCATGCTTTTGGTGATCTTGATTGGTCCATTATCCAACCACATACACATGTCATGAACTCGGCTAAGGATAACCTTGATCCATTCATCTTTGAAACCTTGTAGAAAATCTAGGGCATGATTTAACCCTTTGTCAGCTAAATGTTTGAATTCTGCCTTCAGAACTCCATTGACACACAATTTGTTGTAGGATTTCCTCAATTCACTATCACCTACTTCACCAATCTTAACCATATAACATGATAGAACATCATGGATCATAAGTACCTTGGGTGGAATGGATGAGAGGGCTCCTGTTAAATCACTTTGAATCACACTTTCAAGAATGGCTCAAAATTTTAGAGGTTCACATTCATCACTCTGTACTAACTGAATTTGATGTTGTTCTCCCTCCATACTCTTAGCTGGTGTGGAAGAACTTGCAGCCATAATCTTGAAATTAGGGTTCAAAAGATGAAAAATAGAGTACCTCGGCAAGTAACACTTCACACTGTTCACCTTAGGATTACCGATGACACGCTAATGAAATCTTTGATGCTAACTCCGTTAAGATAAATTTTGTAAATTACTTTAATCGCTCCATAAACAGTAAAAATTGCAAGGTAAAAATGAAGTGTCAACTATTCATCCTTTATAGACTTTGAAAGGTCAAGGTAGGTAAGCAATGAATGTTCTGCCCATTGAGTTAGTGCAAGCCAGCTATCCTCAGATTTAACACAACTTGCATCCCACTCAGCTTACTAAACTTGGCCAACAAAACTCGACACTCACTAAAGAACTCGGCCTTAGTTTCCATGATTGGTGCTTGGCACCTATAGTGCAATTAGCTCAACTTAGTATTTGTCTTCAAAATATGTCCTGGTGCATCTTAACATATGCGAATATGGACTTTGGTACATTTCATGTTAGGAATTGATGTAAGATAAGAATTTTAGATGCAATTCCTTACATACCTATTTTCTTAGTTGGAGATGATGTGATCACTTGATCCATTGGATTGGGTGACCTTGGCTTAATTAGCTTCACTACTATATGGTTCAGACTTCTTAACCCATATCTTGTTCATCTATTCTCTTATTTTCTCAACAGTAGGAGTAGGTACCCTAGTCTTGCAATCTTTCCTTGTATGACCAATTTTCAGAAAACTGTGACAAACTAGGCTTCCATTCATCCAACTTTTAGAATTTCCTCTGAAATGTGTCCTTATGCAGTTTTATGGAACATGTCCATACTCACCATAGTAATGATAACTATGCCATGTATTGTAATCCCAATTGTATGTATTGCCTTTTCTTGGTGATTTCTCTTGTACCTTTAATGTCCAATGTTGTTTACCTTTAGATCTGCAATCTTGTGCTCTATGACCATATTTGTGACAGTTATAGCAATTACCATTGAGTCTAGGTGTTTTTCTTTCCTTTTTCTTACATTCACGTGCTTGATGTCCAAACTTATTATAGTTAAAGTAGTAACCATTAAAATTAGTTTTCAGATTGGACTTCCCATTCTTGCTTTGGCAAATGTTTGTTGTATGACCTAGTTTCCCATAGTGGTGGCAAATAGGTTTGTTGTTTCTTGGCTTGGCATACCTTCTTTCACCTATCTTAGATGATTCTCCTTCTTCAATGGTTGTATGGTGTTCAGTGTGACCTAATCCAGAAGAATCTTTAGATCTTCTTGATGCTTCCACCAGTTGTTCAAAGTAGCTCATAGTCACATTGGGATCATTCACTCTGTTATTAAGTTCTTTCTCAGATCTCAATTCATCTTTCAATTGATTGTTCTCAGATCTAAGATTAACAATCTCCAAGTCTTTCCTAGTGATCTCCTGATTCACAATTAGTAGTTGATTTTCCATGTCTACTTGAATGACTATCATTGTTTGTACATCATGTGTTATTTCATCAAGTCTGGTAGTCATCATTATTTTGTCTTCTTTTTCCATAGCCTTGTCATCTTTGACTTTCTTTTTCTGTTCAACAACTTCACACATTCTTATTGATTGGGCTTCTTGTTCCTTTTTTAAGTTTTTGACTTCTTCACATAGTGCACTATTATTTTCCAGTAGATCTGCTATTGCTGCATCACTCTCAATAGAATCTCCATTCTGAAATAGATTTCTGGTGTCCTCTTCCTGATAATGAGTGTCATTCATTAGTTTGGCCAAATATTTCCATGCAGTCAAGGACTTCTTTAATTCTTGTCTTGCAGTTTCAAGCTGTTATAGTGCTAGCTGAATATCAATCTTTTGATTCTTAATGACTTTACCCATCTTGTAGATCTCCATCTCAAGATCTATATTCTCAAGCTGATTATGACCTTTTTAGAGAACTGAGCTTTGATACCAATTGTTGGAAATACAATAATGGGAAAGCAAGATACTGAGAGGGGGGGGTGAATCAGATCTTCAAATTTAAACACTTAAAACAAACTGACCCACATTCATACATATATGAATCTAATGTAATCTCAGATAGCATCCACACAATGAAATAAATAACACATAACACAATAACTTGGTAACCCAGAAACCCAAATAGGTAAAACTGGGGTGGGGATCACACCCACAAAATTCTCCACTACTACAGTAATAAAGTGTGCCTGTTAAGGCTACAAATGTTGATTACAAAATGTAATCTACCCTATTAAAGGTCTACCCGGTTAAGAGCTAAAGATCAATACAATCTACCCTATTAAAGGATTTCAACTTACAATAAAGTAAGCACTTTGTTAGGAGATAAAGAAAGGTTTGCTAGAACCACTTTGTTAAGCGATTTTCACCTGATACAATGATTAGAATGTCTCAAGTGTTGATCCTTCATTATGCACTCTGATGCTAATGATGGATCTCCTCTTTCCAGTACCTTCTATGATCTCATAATCTGATATAACTTTACTTTGTTGTTCACTGTGTTGTTACTCTGCTTGATCTCTGCTTCTTAACAAAATAACCCTCTGTGCATTTCACTTCAAAAATGCAGTCACCACACTTCATCTTCTCTCGTTACACTTAAAAAATAGGTTTTAGAAGCAATCTAATATATCTTATTCGAGTCTCATAGCGAGATCTAGATCAATGATCAAGATCTAATACCCATACCTTGATGGTATTACAATTAATGTTTTCAATGGATCATGCATAGGATAAAACAATTAAATGCATAACTAACTTCATAGAAGAATATTAAATGCATACATAAGTCAGCCCAAAAAGCTTATACAAGTCGGCTAGATCACTTATCCTCAAAGTTTGAATCATTCCAGACATGTATACAAAAACTGTTCTACTCTGCACTTGACTTCTCTGTCGCTCGGCACTTAACATCTCTGTGTCCTACTCGGCTCAAAAATGTAAGTAGGCAAACTAAAAACTGCTTGGCAATGTTGCTCGACCTTGCATAGTTTTAGCTCGGCCACAGTGATAGCCAACTAAAACTGCCCAAGTAAATGACTAAGTGTTGGTCACTAATCATCAACATAACTTAGAGATTAACAAGGTATACATCTTTGTAGCTTGATTATAAATAATATATATACATATAAGTATACCTCTAAATGGTTTTATTTGTTTCTAAATTTTAAATTAGAAAGCCTACATGTTTTTCATCAAGAGAGATTACAGCCCACATAAGCTATACCTAAAAACCTCCTAACTAACTTCATTAATTAAATCATTTTGTAACTATTGTCATTTAAATAATATTATAAAAGTAAACTATTAACTGGTCAAATGACATTTCCTTTCTATCTGTAAGAAAATAATCATTGTTATGGTAAAAGAAAAGTAAATTTAATATGTGGCATCTGGCATGGATATAATTCGATTGTATTTTTAAACTCATTCTTCAATTTGCATCCTAATATAATGCATTCTTATACCTTTCCTTTATTTTTGCATTTCAATGTTTATAAGACACAACTACAACTTGATAAAGACTCAATAAGAAGTTAAAAATATACTTTTCCTATTAATCATTTATCTTCATTTCATAACAAAAATGCTTCCAAATAGAAAAATTTCAGGGAAGCTTCACTAAACACCACATGAATACTTCTCTTGTACCAAAGAAAAACCATAAAATATCTCTGTAATTTCCATTATAAGATTTACACACAACCATAATTAGATGTATTCTAATTAAACAATAAATCTCAAGAACAATAAATCTCTTAAACCACCATCTCAAGAACAATCATACAAGTTAATGAGGAAAAAATCAACCATAAGGCTTGCTCTCCTCCCTTCCATAATGGAATCATTAAGCCTCATGGGCTCTAGCCATACCCCCAAGAAAGATACACAACTTTATCACAATGAAAATCTATGGTGATAGTTTGATAAAATCTCATACATTCATTATACAAAAAATTCTTTTGATACTCTCTCTAACCAAACTTGATAGAAGAACATTACATAGTAAAAAAAAAAAAGCCAAAACAAAGAATCAAAAGGGAGAGACATGAATTATCTATTTCTTCAAGCCTTCAAGATGATATCTCCATCTCCATGTGAGAGGTCTACTTCATTCTCCATTATCTCCCTTTCTTTTCTTCCCAACACAAGTTATCCAAAAGGATAAGTGGGTAACACCCTACTCTCCCTTCACATACTCATTATTAGGAAGAGAAAATTAGAAGACTTGGATGTTGAGGTGACACTTTTCATCTTTCCATCCATTCCTCCATGTGGTCTTTTCTTCATTTAAGATGGGACAAAAAGTATGACACCCCATGTGCACCCCATCCCCAAAGTCTTCCTTCACAAATGAGTTATGGAGGTGGGTTTGGTACCTTAAACCCATCCATAGCCAAATTCTTTACTCATCTTAATGAGGACTTTTGGAGCATTAAAATAGGCCTTAGGTCTTTTTCATATCCAATAGGCCCCTATCTTGAGGATATAGACCCCAGGGTTCTAATTTTAATAATTATAACATGAAAATTGACCATAAACTCTCATTAAGGACCCACAATTATAAAACTTATAAATACATGTATATCAAATAATAAAATCACATTTATTTCAAAATGGTTAACTTAATACTTATCCAAGAGGTGTTTGATTCACTCTTGAAGTTTCTTCAACCTCCTATTGTCCTTTGTACTTCCATGCATATCACAACCATAACTTAGAGTTAAGCCCCTGCAATAATTAAACATAGTAGATAATCAAAATCTCATGACCTCAATTGTGAATCATGAGCCTAGTTAATCAAATTATCCTTTGGAACAACAACCTCCCCCTTTTCTAAAAGAGGTATTTCAATTCATGTCAATGTCCATATGCTTTCATTACATTACATAATAACAATAAAACATAGGTCCCAAAAGGAAAATATAAGAGACCATTCATAAGTTTAATAAATCTAAATATATTATACACAAGAAGGATACATAACTCCCCTCATGTTTGATAATGACAAATAAGAATATTACTATCATGACCCACACACACAATTAACTAATTAATGAGCTTTAATAATCTAATGAAAATATATTATGGTTGAATTAATCTCCTAATAATCATGGTCTTACAAGTCCTTTATGAGGCGGGGTCTTACATCTCCCCTCTTGGAATTATCTATTTTAAGGTATTTGGAAACTTGTAAGACATTGTAAGATAACCTATGATGGTCATGGAATCTATCATAAGATTCCATGACAACACTTATGATGGTTTATGACATATTCATTACATAGGTGGGCATGCATGAGAGGTTCCTTATGAAAGATTTAAGAGCATCTGTAAGAGAATATTTTTGGGGGTGGATGTGAGGATTTTCCAAGTTGTATTTTTTCCTATTGTTTTATGATACCACAATGGTATTCATCCTCACAAATTCCTATAAATTGGGGCCTTCTCCGAGAGGTATTTAATTTAGTTTTGTTCAGTTTCTAGGATAATAGAGCATTGCAGGATTTTCTACACAGATCTACAGAGAACTATATTTCTATTTTTTTCTTCATTGGATTAGTAATATGCTTTCATCTCTTTTCATGGTGGAGTTTTTCCTTGAAAAGGTTTCTTCACGTAAATTTGGGGTTTTATGTCCAATGGTTTTCTAGTTCTTGTTTTAAGTTTGGAATCACTTTATTAAGGGTTAATATTTAGTTTTTTTATTTTCATAAATTATAAGTTTAAGTTTTTATTACAAGATTTCTTCACTTTTTTCTTACAACATTTGGTACTAGAGCTAATGGTTCTATTGAGCGAGGGATGCCTTTCTATATAAGTGTTGATGAGTTTTTGCTGCAGTGAGAGCTTTTGTTTTGTGGGTTTTTGTAGATCTATGAAAGGTTGTATAAAATGGCATCCATTTCTCGTCAAGATATTGAGAAGTTCAATGGTAGGAGTTACAAGATATGGAAGTTGAAAGTTGAGGATCTCTTTGAAGAGAGAGATCAGTGGTTGCTAGTTTTTAAAGAAAAGAAACTAGAGGATTCTACCTTATCAGATGCAGAGTGGAAAAATTTAGACAAGAAGACATGAGGAATCATTCCGTTCTATACTTAAGATTCTATCTGATTGAATGTCTCTATAGAAGACATAACCTACCATCTATGAAGAAAAATATGTGATATCTATCAAACTAAGAGATTTTGTAACAAGCTATATTTGAAGAGGAATATGTATTCTTTGAAAATGAAAGAGGATGACTCTATTGATGAACTTTTGAATGTATTTAATTTAATTTTAAGTCATCTTACTTCAATAGATGTAAAGATAGAAGATGAAGATAAATGTATCTTTTTTATTTTCTCTTTTCCTAATTCTTGGTAGAATCTAGTTGTTGCCATTTGTAGCAGTTATTGTGAGCCTAAGATGGAAAATATAGTTCCTCTTCTTCTTTCAAAACATATGAGGAGAAATACTATGAATGTTGGCTCCCAAGATGTCTTACATGTGAGAGGAAGGCCTAGGGAGAAAGAGGCTAAAGGGGTAAGAAGAAGAAGGATAACTCAAAAGGACATTCTAAGACCCCCAAAATGAGTATTGTGAAGTATTGGAGTTGTTTTAAAAGAGGGCATGTTAAGAATAAGTGCAAAAATATGAAAAAGAGCACTCATACTTCCACATATAAGTCCCTAGATGACAATAATTCTAATTCTTTACTTATTTCAGCTAATTCTGTTAGGAATAATGCCTAGATTGTTTATTTTGTTGAATAGATCCCCAAACTATATCAAAAAAGGGAATCAAAACAATTCAAAGACCATGTCCTCACTCCTACAATTTAGGGATCTGACAGAGTTCCCAAACCCACATTCAAGACTAATTTTATTACCAGTCTTAAGCACCCTCAAGGCACTATCACACCACAACTTGAACCTAACACTTTAGGGATGGACCTAGGTTTCAACAAAGGCTACACAATTTTTTCAAATGATATTGAAGATAAAACCTATACCCATTCACTTTTAGGACACTTTCTAGACACCCAAGTCTACTAAGGGCTACCATGACCAAATAGGAAATTCAAACACAAAATTAATTAAAATATGTTCACCTTAAGTCTCTAACAACCTTATAGGTTCCACAAATTCCACTCTCAACACACTCCAAGTTAGGATCCATGGCTAATCACCCAACTCTTCAAATGCTTATGTTATCCTCTAGGCCTAAAAACCAATTATGTCTCCCTTAACAAAGAAAGTATCCGTGAATCGATCTATTTCACCACCACACTAATTGGGGCATGTGTAGGAACATGAGAAACTTCCAATTCCTCATTTTCAACTCTCTATTCCATACCTAGGTTGAGTTCTCGCATTATTTGCAAAATTTTGGACAGTCACATAGAGATGCATTTCTAGAGGGTTTAATCATTCTAGTCATTTTTGACATCCTCCAGATCCAAGACCTAAAAATTATTATGGTACATCTTCAACCCTTTCTTTCCACAAAGGCTTAAATTTTTTCCATGGTGTAATCTCGAGGGATGAGGAACTTTGTCTCAAAACCCTAGTTCAGGCCTGTCAGTGACCAGTCTATGTTTCAAAAGAAATATCTCTCATTTCCTTTCACTTCAACTCCTTAGACCACTTGAATTCATTAGGAATACACCAAGATATCTTCTACTATCATTCATTTTCCCATATGAATCTATATAGATCTGTACTATGATGAAAATAATGAGAATTACAGAGAAAAATGGGTTATTTTATTGATCTAAAAGTTGTTTTTGTAGAATAGATTAATTCCAACCTTTGAGAAAGGTTTCAACCTTTTTGTATAATTTACAAATATTTCCAACTGACCAAAGTGGTTTTGAATGTTGGAATTCAAAATTTGCAACAACTCTTCAAAAAGTTGCATTTGCAAAATGAAAACATTGACAACTATCAATCATAACTTTCTCCATACTATTCATAAAATCAAGCACTCTTAGTTGTAGCTTCAATATACTTCATATACATTGTATTGATTCTCGCATACTATATAATTAACTCTAATCCATCCTTCCCTCAATTTTCCAAATTTGACCAAGGTAGACAACAAGGCTTATAAAGATACATTGTGTCTCCTAGTCTCAGAAGCAGGAATTTATTACATGTTTGGGATCCTTGATCATATTTTTGGCATCCTTGATCCATAAAATCATTTAAAAATATACTATATCCATTATCATTCCATGAAGTGATGTATTTGGAGGTGCTCCTGCACCATACTCCCAGGGTTTACTGATTGCAAGTCCTCTTGACATAAGTTCCTACAAACTTGTACCATGTTCCTCCATATCCTTCTGATAGGGATGTTGGATGAATTAATCAGTGATTCATGCTCCTAGTCTTCACAAGAGACTTTTAGGGTGTCTTCACTCCACTCCTTGGTACCTATAGGACCCTAAAATTTTTTTGATCCACTGTTTACTCTAGCCAACCCAACTATGAAAAAGATCCAACAAACCAAGTCTTATACTTGGTGCATTCTAACTTTACAAAATCTTGCCCTTACACAAACTTAAAGGCTTGCAACCTCCATATGCATAATATATTCTTACAAAGGTGTGGAGGTGTCTTTAAATATGCCAATTAAATCAACTAGGGGTGTTAGGAGTCCCACCTAGTTCAACAATGTAGTTGATTTCTTCAATTCTTTATAAAATAGTTCTAATAGGCTAGTATCCCTATTAGGTCTCCCACTTCGAGAAAAATAGGATTTTCTCCTAAAATTTTGAAAGAAACCCTACAAATTTTATTGGTATTTTTGAAACATTTACTAACCCATCAAGGATTTTTTAGGTCTTGGGATCACCACCTTCCATACAGTACCCTAACTCAAAATGAGTGATTTTAGGGGTTTTTAAGGTCTTGATTGGCTCCTGAATAAGATGGAATGAGTTAGACCATTAACTAGATTTTTGTGACTCTCTCCTCTTCACCAAAGCTTATAAAGACTCCTAAATTCAATCTCCAAAAACAATTTTGGTTCAATGTATCCACCTCTGCAATTTATGCTTTCTGCATCTTGATCTTCCCTAGCCAATCTAGTGGTGAGCTACACAAAGTATGTAAAATGGATTCTACTCAATATTGCAAATAGGTCATACAAAATGGATGGTGGGAAAGTGAGTTAGACTTCCATCTTTACAAAGTGCCTGGATCATACCAGTGATAGTGCCAAACACAAAATATGAAAAAAAAGAACACAAAGAACTTCAAAATTCCTATCTACTTGCACAAAGAAATTAATTTTTTTTTAAAAATAACCCATTCATGAGCTACAATTTAGGTTTCAATCCATTAACTACCTACTGTTATTAAAATAACTAAAATTACACACAAAACAAGCCAAATTCTTGTGTACTCAAATCTATGTTTGTGCAATGGGTGTCCAACCTTATAATTAAGCCAAATTCTTGTGTACTCAAATCTATGTTTGTGCAATGGGTGTCCAACCTTATAATTAGGCCAAGATGTGTATTAAGTAAGGTAGTTGAGAATCTAGTTTCCATTTAGGGCACTCTATCATTAAGTTGTACATTTTTACAATGTTGTCTGAGAAACATTTCAAAATTGCAAAAGTTGTAAAATTCAACGTTACATCTTTTTTTACAACTTTTTTTGAATTCAACAAAATGAGTTTCAACTCTCATGAAACCTCACCATTGACCTTAACCATGGAGTACACATGGTTCAAAGATATTCCAAACCCTACTGACATCATGCTGAAATAATAATCCTAATTTTTCTAATCATGAGGCTTTACAACTTTCTAGCCCATAATTGCAACTTCTAAAGGTCCTAAGACTTAAAAGACTTCAAACCTATTGTACTCACACTATAGTCAACATGACCTTAATAAAAACACAAAAAAAATTTCCATAAGGAACACACACAAGAAAATAAAATTGGATTGTCCTAAGCAACCTATGGGTTCTCCTGCATCATTGTCCTCCTCTACATAGATTTTAAGGTACATGAGGATAGATCATAGACAAATCAATGACAAAATTTTTGAAGTTTCTTTCCTCCACCCATGTAGCTTCATATTATGGATGTAATTTCCAGTTTACCAAATGCTCCATGTATACCTAGTGTCTAGTGGTCTTCTTCACCCTAGATTCTAAGATCCTCTCTTATGGGAACTTGGTTTCAGGAGGTAAAATTTTAGTACTGAAATCTTCCAATATCTCTTTATGTCTGACAATGATCCCTTGAACTTCACCAAGTCTGCCACATTGAACACTGGTGAGATTCTCAAATATGAAGGAAGCTCCACCTTATAAGCATTCTATCCATATTTGGCTAACACTTTACATGGTCAAACTCTTTTCATCTACAACATAGTTGGCATTCCTTTCTATAACCTTTACTTGTTTAGATGAACCATGACATAGTATACTATTGCAATTTGTACATCTCTTCTTGACATATCCACTTTAGCTTTCAATTTTTGATTGGCCTCTGTGATAGTCTTCTTAACTTTCTCTTGTATCTCCATCATTGTCTGAGAGAAATCCTATGCATGACCACTCCTATATTCCATATCTCCTAAATCTCTAAGTTCACACACTCCCCTTAGATGCATCCTATAAAATATCTCAAAAGGACTTCTTCTAGTAGTCTGATTAACACTATTATTATAGGCATACTCATCTTGTGGAATTAATAGATCCCATGTCTTCCCATATTCCGTAGTTAGGCATCTAAGAAAGTTACGTAAAACCCTATTCATCAACTCAGTTTGACCATCTATTTATGGATGTTAAGTTGATCCAAAAGAGAAATTAGTACCTAGTCTTCTCCATAGAGTCTTCCAAAAATGACTTATAACCTTGACATCCCTATCTAACACAATAGTTAGGGATAGTCCATGTATCCTCAGCACCTCCTTGAAAAAGAGATGAGCTATATGATTGGCATCATGGGTGGTTTTACAAGGAATGAAATGACTCATTTTATTGAACCTATCTACCACCACATAAATAGTATCTAGACCTATCCCGGTCTTAGGGAAACCTACAATAAAATCCATGCTAATGCACTCTCATGGTCTATGGGGAAGAGGAAAAGGTTGGTACAAACCTGCATTGCTAGCTCCCCCTTTGGTTTTCATACAAACCACACATTGTTCAACATATCTATTGACATCTCTTGGAAACTTGGTCGAATGATAAAACTACTGTACTAATTCTATGTTTTGTTGATGCCAAAATGCCCACTCAGGCTAAAATTGTGCTTCTCTTGAATGAGATTTTGTCTCATTGTACCCTTGGGAACACACAACCGATTCTCTTTAAAAAAGAGTCCACTTTGAAGAGTATATTCTGTAAATTGACTTTAAAAGTGATTTTGGAAATTAGAACATACCTTGTAGGATTCAAAAAATTCTTCATCATCTCTATAGAGATCCTTAAAACTCTCTATGGAAATACTTTGAAGCTGAACTTCTGGATATGTCAATGTCCTTCTACTTAGTGCATCTCACACCTTATTTAATTGTCCTTTCTCATGCTTGATAGTAAATGTGAAGGCTTATAGATAGTACATCCACTTTAAGTTCCTATTACTCAATTTCTCTTGTGTGTTGATGTAACTTAGTATTTTATTTTCTATGAACACCAAAATCTCCTTAGGAAGGAGATAATGCCTCCATTTCCTAAGTGAATGTACTAGAGCATATAACTCCAAATTATAAGGAGAGTACTTCTTCTTTTCTTCATTGAGATTTTTACTAAAGAATGATACAGGAATATCCTCTTGTCTCAACACTCCTATTGCCACTCCACTTGCATCACACTCCATTGTAAATAACTTATCAAAACTAGATAAACAAAGGATAGGCTGAGTAGATACATGTTATTTCAACTTCTCAAAGGCTTTACCTACTTCATAAGTCCACTTGAACTTGATTTTCAATCCACCTTTGATGGTGCCTAGCACTAGTGCACAAATTCAACTAGAATTACTTATAAATTTTTTTATAAAACTAAGCTAACCCCTAAAAGTTCCTTACCTATTTTTCTATGGTTGGTTTTGGCCAATTCAAGATAACCTCCACCTTTCTTGGGTCCATCTTCAATTAACCTTGAGATACTACAAACCCAAATTACACAAGTTCTTGTTTAAAGAACTCACACTTCTCTAGATTAATTGACAACTTCTCCTCCTGCAACCTTTTGAGTACAATCTCCAAGTGTTTCAAGTGTTCCTCCTTGTTTTTCCTAAAGATGCGTATCTCATCTATATACACCACCACAAATATTCTAGTGTAATCCTTAAGCACCTCATTCATGAGCCTCATGAATGTGCTAGGAGAATTTGTAAGCCCAAATGGCATAACTCTCCACTCATACAACCCTTCACTGGTTTTAAAAGTTGTCTTCTATTCATCCCCATCTTTTAATCCAATCTAGTGGTATCCGCTTTTGAGATCCAACTTAGTGAAATATTTTTCCCCTCCAAGACAGTCCATCAAATCTTCAATTTAAGGTATACAGAATCTATATCTAATAGTAATTCTATTGATAGCCCTAGAATCAATTCAAATTCTCCATGTATCACCCTTCTTGGATGCCAACACAACTAGTACTGCAAATGGGCTGATGCTCTTGTTGATTAACCCTTGGTCTAAAAGTTCCTACACTTTTCTAGCCACTTCTTGATTCTTCTCTAGTGTGAGCTTGTAGGCTACCTTGTTGGGTAATGAAGCCCCTAGTATAAAGTCTATCTGATGACTCATAGTCCTTTTAGGAAGTAATGTTGCTAGTGTTCCTTCACTGATTATGTCCTTGAACTTTACAGGTAAGTTATTTACTTCCTCTGGTATAGGTGCTTGTGTAGTCTTTTCTTCTTCCTTGGGTACCATAACTATAGAATAGCCTTCACTTCCTTTTTATTGAAGAGTATCAAGAAAATCCTTTCCACTTCTTAGTATGATACTATGGGTTTTTGACTGTGTTTCTTCTTCATCTAACATTGACTGTATCTAGAATATTCTACCATCCTTCTTGAATGAGATGGTGTTCTCTTTTCCATCATAGATGGATCCTCTACCATATTGACATGGTCTTCCCAATAGGATATGACATGCATCCATAGGAAACACATCAGAAATCAACTTTTCTTTGTACCCTCAAATGGAGAACTCAACCCATGTTTGTTCATTTAAAAGGACACTTTTCCCTTTATTCAACCATGTCACCTTGTATGGATTAGTATGGGGTATATTTTCCAATTTAATCTTCTTCATTTCCTCTTCTAAGACTATGTTATTTGTGGAACTAAAATCCACAATAACCTTGCACGCTTTACCAAGTATTTTGCACCATAACCTAAATAAGGCTCTTATCTCTTTTGATTCCTCTTTGACTGGTTGTCTGATTAGAACTCTTCTAAACATGATATTTTACCCCATCTCTAAATAAATATGGATAATCTATGGTGACTTGACACTTGATGTATCTTCTTGATCATATGCTACTCTCTTTTCATTGTTTAAAGAGGATTCTTTCTCAATGAAACTATATGTAGGATGTCCCATTTTTCGACAACTATAGCATTTCCTACTAGCAAAGTAAGAATTACTTCTTCCTGCACCTCTTCTTCTATTAGAAACCCATTTTATTCCTCTACCTCTTCCATAACCTCCTCTAGGAGTTGTTTCATTCCCATGCTCTACAAGTTTAGACTCTCCCTAACCTCTTTGTTTAGTCCCTCTACCTTGGTATCCACCTCTAAGACCTCTTTGGTCTCTTCCTCTTCCTTTACTCTTGGAGGTTTGATCTTGTTTCCTCCTACTCTTATCTTCAATCTTGATAGCCACTTGATAACACTGGTATACTATCTTGGGACTTAAAAGAGTCATCTCTTCTTGAATACTCCATTTTAATCCATTATGTTATCTATCCACCTTAAGGCTCTCATCTTCAGACACGTTAGATCTCATTCAAATCTTTTCAAATTCCTTAGTGTAGAAATTCACATCAAGATCCTTTTGTCTTAGGCTCTGTCTTTTCTTGTGTAAGTGGATTTCATAGTCATCTAGAATGTAGGCTTATTTCACCTTGAGTACCATGCCCTTCCAAGTGGAAATTGGGTTCTTACCTTCCTTTTCCCTCTCTTCCTTGATAAACTTCCACCATGTCAATGCAGAGCCTCTAAGTCTTGATTTTTCCACTCTTACCTTTTGAGCTTCGGTGACTCCATTAGATTCAAATTTATTCTCCATGACTTCTATCTAGTCCATGACTATATCTGCCTCCATCTTCCCACTGAATAGTTTTATCCCTAAAAGATATTTTTCACTCATGGATTTCAAAGCCTTCAAGAAAGGTTCTTCTTCCAACATAGGGTCAAGTTCAAGGGTTTTGTCCTCTTCTGCAACCTCTTTAGCCTTAGCTTCTTTCCCTTCTAACTTATCACTGACTTCATCAGTCTTGGTCTATACTTCACTCAATACTTTCTCTATTTGGGCTATAATTTCCATCAATAGCCTATTTTATACCTTCTAGTCATCAACCTTCTTGGACAATTCCATATTAGTCACCATGATTGAGGACCCACTCCACTCACATTTTGTCATGCACTAATCAATCTCAAATCTTTTATGGCTCTGATACCAATCTGATAGGGAGGTTGGATAAATCAATCACTGATTCATGCTCCTAGTCTTCACAAGATAATTTTAGGGTGTCTTCACTACACTCCTTGGAAAATATAGGACCCTCAACCTATTTTGATCCCCTAGTTACTATAGCCACCCAACTATCAAGAAAGATCCAACAAACCAAGTCTTATGCTTGGTGCATTCTAACTTTACAAACTCTTTCCCTTACACAAGCTTAAAGGCTTGCAACCTCCATATGCATAAGATAGTCTTACAAAGGTGTTTAGGTGTCTTTAACTATGCCAATTCAATCAACTAAGGGTGTTAAGAGTCCTATGTAGTTCAAAAATGTAGTCATTTTCTTCAATCATTCACAAAATATGCCTAATAGGCTAGTAGCCTTATTAGATCTCCTACTCCGAGAAGATAGGGATTTTATCCTAACCTTTCCAAAGAAACCCTAAAAATTTTCTTTGGATTCTTGGAAACTTCACCAACCCTAAAGGATTTTTGGGGTCTTGGGGTCACCACCTTCCGTACATTACCTTAACTCAAAATGAGTGATTTTAGGGGTTTTTAAGGTCTTCACTGGATCCTCAACAAGACATAATGAGTTAGACCATTAAATGGATTGGTGTGACCCTCTTCTCCTCACCAAATCTTAGTAAGACTCATAACTTCAATCTCAAAAAGTAATTTTGGTTCCATGTATCCACCTCTGCAAGTTACCCTCTCTGCATCTTAGTCTTCCCTAATCGGGCTCACTCCTGGCTCACCTAGGGAAACAAATTAAAATTAAATACTCTATATTTGAGGGCCCAAGCTCCCACAAATAATATTTAGATGGAGTCTATGAACTATTCCCAAGAGGTCATATAGAATGGATGGTGGGAAAGTGAGTTAGAGTTCCATCTTTACAAATTATCTAGATCAGACCAGTGATAGTGCCAAACAAAAAATATTTAAAAAATGAAAACAAAGAGCTTCAAAATTCCTATATACTTGCACACATAACTAGAGAAACAATTAAACTAACCCATGCATGATCTATAATTCAGGTTTCAATCCATCTACCTACTAATATTGAAATAACATAAATTACACACAAAACAAGCCAAATTCTTGATTACTCAAAACTCTATCAGTGTAATGGGTGTCCAACCTTGTAATTAGGTTATGACATGTCTTAATTAAGGTGGTTGAGAAGTTGGGTTCCACTTAGGGAACTCTATCATCAAGTTACACATTTTGACAATGTTGTCCTCGCAACATTTGAAAATTGCAAAAGTTGCAAAATGCAACTTTACATCTTTTTTTTACAACTTTTTACAAATTCAAAAAAACAAGTTTCAACTCTCTTCAAACCTCACCATTGACCTTACCCATGGATTAAACATGGTTCAAATCTACTCCAAACTCTACAGACATCATGCTGACACCATCATCCCAATTTTTCTAATCAAGAGGCTTTATAACATTGTAGCCCATAATTGCAACTTCCAAAGGTTCTAAGACTTAAAATACTTCAACCCTATTGTACTCACACTATGGTCAACATGACCTAAAGAAAAATAGAAATAAAATTCCCATAAGACACACATACACACAAGAAAATAAAATTGGATTGTCCTAAGAAACCTATGGGTGCTCTTTCACCACCTTCGCATCCATCCAAACAACTTTCTCTTCAGGACTTCCTTTGCACTTAGCTAGGTACTTCTTGCAGACATTCTTCCTTGTTTGTTTAATGAAATTTCTATCCAAGATCCTCTCAATTCTTTTTGGTTAATGAGGGGGTATCTGTACTACATCTTCTTGAAGTTCTTCTACCTTCACTTTTGTACCTTCATTCACATCACCTTTATATGGGGTCAGATCACAAATGTTAAAAATAGGGGATATACCAAGTTGTGAGGGTAATTCAATCTCATAACCATTTTCCCCATGTTTCTTCAACACCATACAGGGCCCTACTTTCTTCATAAGTATTTTGGTATGCCTACCCTTGGGAAATATCTCTTTTCTCAAATATTCCCACACCAAGTTTCCAACCTATAACTATACATCCCTTATATATTTGTATTTTTCTTGTTTATACTTCTCTGCACTTTTTTGTAGTGTCGACTTGACTGAATCATGTATCTCCTTCATGCTCTCTACAAATTGTTCAATGTGTACACTAATGGGTGTGTCTTGAGAGAGATCTCTGAGTTCCAAGATACCTCTTGGGCTTTGACCATACATAATCTAGAAAAGGACTCTTTTCAATGCTTCTATTGAATGAATCAATGAAATCAAACTCTATTTGGGGTAGGACTGAATCCCACTTTTCACCATACTATTTTGTTAGAAAACTAAGGAAGTTTCCAAGTAATTTTTTTACTACCTCTATGTGCCCATCATTCTATGGGTGGTAATAAGAGATGGAACTCAAATTTGTTCCAAACCTTTTCCAAAAGGTTCTGTTGGAAATAATCAAGACTAGCTAGGTTACTGATAGTGGAGGGGTGAATTAGTAACCTCAAAATTTTTACTAATTTTAGATCTCAACTATTTTCTCAATGACATTAGATTGATAAGATAACTGTATGCATGAGTAACAGAAAGAATAAAACATTCATAACACTTTGAACACAGAGATTTGGTGAGCCAGTAAGCTTCCAAATAGAAAGTAAAACTGGGGTGGGGATGAAACCCACTAAACTTCAATATTGTAGTATAAAGTTTGCCGGTTAAGGCTTACAATGATCACTTTTGATGATCTACCCTTTTAGGAGCAATAAGGACTGATAGGTCCACCTTGTTAGAGGATTTACAAACATACAAAGAAGTATGCATGGTTAAGAGATTTTGGCAAAGACTGTTAAGTCTACCTGGTTAAAGGATTTGGGGCTGATTCACTTGTTAGGATGAAACAATAGATCTCTTACTTGCAATTGTTCTTGTTGATTGAGATTCTCTGATGTACTGATCACCTTCTGTGATAGATATGTCTCTGCTGCTTCTTATACTGTTGTATCCCTTTTATAATTCGCTTATCTCTACCTTTCTTCTCTTTTTCGCTTCATGCTTTTTTTCACACTTGGATAGGATACAAAATATTATTTATATATTAATCAAAATAATTACAAAACAATATAAAAGTTGGCTCTAAACAAGCGAACACAAGTATTACTAAGTCAGCCCAAATATAGTGACTAGGTTACTGCAAACTAACTCGGTGACTTTCTGATACTCGGCATCCACTACGTTACTCGGCATCATCATGCACTTGGTAGAAGTGGAGGCCTGGTCCATACTAACCACTCAATTGTAGTTTCAAACTTGGTATATGCTAGAGACTCGGTAGATATAGTGTCACTCGGTAGAGACTGAATTCCCTATTCATCTCATCACTCGGTGAAGATAACTCGGTAAGCACTATTCTGCTCGGTAAACACTGTTTTGCTTGGTAAAAACTATTCTTCTTAGTAAACATGCAGAGTCTGAATAAGTGTTGTCACTAATGACAATCATACTTAATGCCAACAATCTCCCCCTTTGGCATTAGTGACAAAAACACTTATTGCCCAAAAACAAAAAATCATGCTGAATCTGTCTCTCTTTTTTTGTCATACTATTGTATATACATTTCATGTCTCCCCATATAGTATATATACAAATATCTTGTATCTCCTCATACTCATATTTCCTATTTATACTTTCTCCCCCTTTCATATCTCATATATCTTATATACATTCTCCCCCTTTTTGATAATAATGCCAAAGGTGTATATACAAATATTTTACACGAAGATGCCAAAATGTGAGAGAAAATTAGTGTACCTTACTTATTAATGCTAGAGTTCTATCCCAATTCTCTTGTAGAATCTTGCATGTATGAAGTGCAACTTGGACTTCTGCATAGAGTTTAATCATGTGATCTGCAATTGAAAACTGATTGTCATGGATCAATGTTTTTGAGTATGCAATATGTTTTTGCATTGTATCCATGATGGGAAGGATCATGTTCTGAATATCTATTAATGTTGATCTGATCCTTGCATCTTCTCTCAATAATTATGACTGCTTATTAGATAGGAATTTGACTGTCATATGATGTGCAGAGCTTGAACTAGGTTCAAGTTGCAACTTTTATGCACTGATCTTCAGATCCTCATCAATCTTATTTATTTTGTCTTTGATCTCCTTTGAGAACTCAACAACATTATAGATTTTGACAAAAATAGATGTTACCTTGGAATGGGAGGACTCAATGCTAGTCAAGACTGAAGATAACCCTACTTGATTGATAGCTATTTACTGAGAAATGTGCTCAAGCACTTCATTATCAAACTTCTTCTTAGCTTTCTCAAGAAACTTGTCTGTTCCAGAGGAATCATCATTGAACTTGTTAACTACTTCTACCAATTGCAACAAAATGTGTTGAGAGGAATCAACTTCAACACCTATAGCTTCTGTCAAAATGTTCTTGGCATCCTCAATGATTTTATATTCCTTATCTCTTTCTTCTTTTAGTTTCTTCTACTTTGCTTTCTTCTGGAGGAGTTCACCAATGCTGAAAAACTCAAAATTGAAGAAGGTACAGAAGACTGCAACTCAGTGGAAGAAGGAGGCTGAAGCTCGGTAGATGAAGTGGTAGGCACTTCTGTCATTGATACATTGAGCTGTGCTAGTGATGATTGGACATTTGATGTATCTGAGGGAGTTGTCACAATCACACTTGAAGTTTTCTCTGGGCTAGATGTAACAATTTTTACTGGAGAGTGGGGAAGTGAGGCACTACCTCTGTAGCTATCTGAACTGGATCATCTTCCTCAACATTCTTCTTAGCTTCCTCGGTAGCTTCTTTTCCTACTTCTTTTGTCTCAACATTATCAATCTAAACTATTTCTTCATCTTCTTCATCACTGTCATCTTCAAGATCTTTAATTATCACAGTTTTAGTACTCGGTTTATGAAGATGATAAGTGTTTTTCCAAGTAGATTCTGCACTCTTCACAACTGACTCTATATCCTTGATTAAAATTAAGCAACTGTTGAATTTTAGTGTCATCTTGGACTCATTATCTATCAATGCCTTATTTATTTCAGCATTTTTCAAACTTGGCATCAATTGCCTTAAGGTTTGAGCATAGATGTCTTTGATAGTTTTCCTTGCATTGGACCATCTCATCTTGATTGGGTTTAATAAAGCTCCTGGGATTTGAGAAGCTAATTCTTTAGGTGAGTATTTCCATCTTCCCATTTTCTCAATAATAGCATCTTGAATTTCCTGCTGCTCTGCTTCTGACCTTGTTTCATATTTGAGAGATTTTAAATTTGCAATTCCAGATCCTTCTCTCAAATCCTTAATCTTTTCTTCAAGAGAGGGAGGAGGCCTTTTGAGTACTATGTCATCCTTTACTTTTCCTGCCTTGTCCCTTGATCTTTTCCTTGTGAATACTGTAGTGGGTTGCTCAGGTTCCTTGGTGATAGTTACCTTTCCTTTTTTCTTTATAGGCACTTGTTCTTCTTTACTCTCATCCTTTTCTTCTTCTCCTACAATATCCTCTCCTTTGTACTCGGTTAACATTAGAGGTGTGCTAGATTGCATCTTGGCCATCCTCTTTCTGCCTTTGTTAACCGCCCATGGAAGCTTTATGCTTAGCTCAATTCTTACCTTAGCTTCATCATATGTTCTAAAGTATGGAGCCTTTGAATCAATGGGTTGATTTACTAGGGCTTCAATTATATCCTTAGTCTCATCAATGTTTATCTCATAAGGAAGAGGTTTTACCCATACAATCTTGGGCCTTATTGCCTGAATTATACTCTATCACAATCAACCATAAAACAAACATCATCTTTATAATCTTCCACCAACTTTAGTGGAATCCAGAATCTGTTATTCATCTTCTCATTAAAAGATTCAAAATAATTATCCATTATGCTTGTAAAATTCTCACCCATTTCTGTAATATACTCATTTATCTGATAAAGAATAGGCACATCCTTTCTCCATTTTACCGTGCCTTTAGATGGGAAAAACTTTTGAGCATAGAAAAATAAACAAACCAACAGCGAGCCAAACTTACATGGATTGTTCTTTGAGGTTTGGATGCTCTCCATATTCTTGTTGAACTATTTCAACAATAGATCTGCTAGGTCAAATGACAGATTGTTCTTCACAATTTTATAGGCTAGGTCAACTGCTTCACATGGAACACTATTCTGCTAACTTGAACTGTATATCTTGTGAGCTATTACATATGTGCCAAATTTTACTTCTACATTAGTAATGCTATTTATTCTCATAGCTCTACTATCCCATTCGGCTAGGGTTTTCTTTTCCAGCTCTACCCGACCTAGGGTTTTTGTAGATTTTGCCTTGGCAAGCATGGGAAGACCAGTGATTTGGTGAATCATCTTCTTTGATATTTCCACTAGTTTCTCAAACCAAATTTTACCTTCGTGCACTCGGCTTAGAATATATCTTATCCATTTTATCTGGAAACTCTGAGGCAAGTGGGTGATATGTGTTAAACCCTTATCTTCCAAATGTTTATGTTCCGATTTGAGAACACTATCAACACATAGTTCATCATGAACAACATCTATCTCTAGGGTTCCAAGTTCTTGAATTGTACCTCTAAAATGACTACGAATGTCATTTACAAGAAGTACCTTTGGAGGAATTTGAGACTGAGCTCCACTCAGATCTAGGGTTTCTGCAATCGCGTGCACGAGTTTGAAATCTGATGCTTTCCATTCTCCATGAACTAACATTTCCAAACCTTTCTTTACTTTGGTGTTGGATGATGCCATGGTAGCTCTTCAAAAATTTTCTGCTGCAAAATTTTGTTTTGAATCACTTGATCGCACTTAGAAATTTTTCTGCTCAATATGCTGATATTCGTGGTGAAGAATGAATTTGATTTCATGCTTTTTGTTAAAAACTTTGTCATTAATGCTCCGTAGGAATTAGGGTATAGAATTCAATAGACTGTCATCCACTAAGCATTAATTACTCAGTGAAGATTCTGCAACTTGGGGAACATACTGCTCTGACCTTACTCGATAACTGAATGAAATTACATTACTCCCGACCTTGCTCGATTAAAATTGATACCGACCTTCTTGCGTTTCTCCTGTATCTTGCATACTGATTTGGATCTTTCTTCCTTTCAATTCAGGAACTGTTTGGAATATGTCTATGAGGATACAGTTTCAGTTCTTTCTTGGAGACTTAGTTAGAATTGATAGAGCCACTCTCTTCATGAGTGACTTCATTACTTGGACTGGTTTGCTTGGTAGGTTTAGGGATCTACTACTGTCTTATCTACTTCCTGATGTTATCTTCTTTTTCTTTCTTTTCATCTTCGACTTTGCCTCGATTCATGCAATTTTTAGCTATGTGACTAAGCTTAGTGCATTTGTAACATCTTATGGTAGTATCCCTTTTTCTCAAGTGATGCCTTACACAATTCATTCCAATGTGTCCATATTCTCCACAGTAATGACATCTACACCAAGTGTTGTAATCCCAACCAAATATTGCTTTCATAATTTGTTCTGCTGGATTGGGTGTTTTAGTTCTTCATTCTGATGCCTTGTGACCTTGTTTGCTACATTTGTGACATTTGCCTTTAAATCTTGGTTTCTCCTTGCATTCATTTGCTTTATGACCATGCTGATTGCAATTGTGGCATTTTCCATTGAATTTTGCTTTTCCATTGCTCCAACATTTGTTTGAAGTATGACCAATTTTGCCACAGTGATTACAAGTAGGTTTCTGATTCATTTGAGTACCTTGTTTGGAGGATTCACCTTCCTCTTTGTATCCAATAACTGCTTTTCCTTTTTGCCTATGAAGGTTCTGTTCATACACCTGATTCAAATCTTCTTGAGATTTCAACATTCTTTCATTGATTTTCCTTTCAGTATCTAGGTCACTTATCAATCTTAAATTGATTTGCTTTTCAGATCTTAGTTCCTCTCTTATATTTTCATTTTCTGATCTTAGAGTCAAGATTTCTTCATTTGCATTGGAGACTTGATTAATAAGGTTTTCTAGCTGAAGAGTTTGATTCTAGATTTCATTGTTCTTTCCATCTATTTCATCTTTCATCTTGTTTCTTTGTTCCAAGATTTCACAGAATCTTGTTGACTGAATTTCTTGTTCTCTTTTTAATTTTCTTACTTCTTGCAGAGATCCATTCTTTTGTAGAAGTTCTTTTGCTTCATTGTTTGCTTCATCTGAGCTGCTTGAAGGGAAAAAGTCTTCAATCTTTTCTTCAACATACTAGTGGTCATTCATCTGATTTGCAAGTTCCTTCCTTCTTTTTAGGGAAAGGGAAAGATGCTCTTTTGCTTCCTTGAGTTGAGTTATGGCCATTTCCAGATCTAGCTTTTCATTCTCAATTACTTTGTTAAGTCTGAATATCTCCATTGTCCTGAATCTTTTCTCAAGCTGTCAAACTTTATTCTGAGAACCACACTGCTCTGATACCAATTATTGGAAATATTCAAGACTAGCTAGGTTATTGAGAGGGGAGGGGTGAATCAGTAACCTCAAAACTTTTACTAATTTTAGATCTCAACCATTTTCTCAATAACATTAGATTGATAAGCTAACTGTATGCATGAGTAACAGAAAGAATAAAACATTCATAAAACTTTGAACATAGAGATTTGGTGACCCAAAAACCTTCCAAATAGAAAGTAAAACTAGGGTGGGGATGAAACCCACTAAACTTCAATACTGTAGTATAAATTTTGCTGGTTAAGGCTTACAATGATCACTTCTGATGATCTTCCCTGTTAAGAGCAATAAGGACTACTAGGTCCACCTTGTTAGAGGATTTACAAACATACAAAGAAGTATGCACTTGGTTAAGAGATTTTGGCAAAGACTGTTAAGTCTACCCAGTTAAAGGATTTGGGGCTGATTCACCTGTTAGGATGAAACAATAGATCTCTTACTTGCAACTGTTCTTGCTGATTGAGATTCTCTGATGTACTGATCACCTTCTATGATAGATATGTCTCTGCTGCTTCTTATACTGTTGTATCCCATTTGTAATTCGCTTATCTCTACCTTTATTCTCTTTTTCACTTCTTGCTTTTTTTCACACTTGGATAGGATACAAAACATTGTTTATATATCAATCAAAATAATTACAAAACAATATAAAAGTTGGCTCTAAACAAGAAAACACAAGTATTACTGAGTCGGCCCAAATATAGTGACTCGGTTATTGCAAACTAACTCGGTGACTTTCTGATACTCGGCATCCACTACGTTACTTGACATCATCATGCACTCAGTAGAAGTGGAGGCCCAGTCCATACTAACCACTCGATTGTAGTTTCAAACTCGGTATATACTAGAGACTTGGTAGATATAGTGTCACTCGGTAGAGACTGAATTCCCTATTCATCTCATCATTCGGTGAAGATAACTTGGTAAGCATTGTTCTGCTCGGTAAACATTGTTCTGCTCGGTAAACACTGTTCTACTCGGTAAACACTGTTCTACTCAGTAAAAACGCAGAGTCTGAATAAGTGTTGTCACTAATGACAATCATACTCGATGCCAATAGGGTCTCCAAAAATTTCCAATAAATTTGGCATCTCTATCTGATATGATTGTTTGAGGTAAGACATGAATCCTCAACAATCTCCTTAAAGTAAAAGTTACCAATGGATGTTGCATCATTTTTACTCTTGCATGGAATAAAGTGTACAATCTTACTAAATATATCCACCACTACATAGATGCTATCATATCCTTTTTGTGTCCTAGGCCACCCATGAAAAATTCATAATGCAACTGTCCCAGGGTCTTGTAGAAATTGGTAAAGTTTGATACAACTCTGCATTGGTTGATGTATCCTTTGTCCTTTGACATATAGTACCTGTATCTACTATTTTCCTCACTTTAGTCTAAAGCTTGGGCCAATAATAAAACCTTCTTACATGTTCCAAGGTTTTGTCCAAACCAAAATGTCTTCCCATGCTATCTGCATGCTTCTCTGATGGGGAGCTCTAACTCTTAAGAGATTCCTTTCTCTATTCAAGACCTACTTTGTGGTCTTGCTAGCGTATATTTATCTACCCTATCTAGTGGACACTACTGTGTGTGAGTGATTTACACCTTCATGAAATAACAAGATTTAAAAGATAATTACACTATTCAAAGCAAACTAATCTAAATAATGCACAATTAATCTAAATATCTCATGGATCTCTAAAATAAAGTGGTAAATGAGGCTCTCAGCTATGATCCTCACTAGTGACACTCTAAAGATGAGAATTAAGCTATATGATATGCAAATTTAGATCTATTCTATCAAATTCTAGCTCTATTTGATGAACAATCTACTATGATCAAAGCAATTTAAGCTAATTAGCAATGACAAATGATAAGTGAGTGATGTGGATGCAAATTGACAGAGCTTTGCTGCAATTCAAAGATATGGAGTGGATGAATTATGCTTCTAAATGCCTTCAATATCTAAGATTTTCCCAAGGGTAGGGGGTAGAGTGAGATAACCATGGTTATGCTTGGGTAAGGTCAATTGGCTTTGCTTTGTCCATAAATGGGGGCACAAGGAGGGGACAATCATTTAAATGGTTTCAAAAGGCTGGACCATTTCAACAAAAGTGAGTGATTTGTGTCCATTTTGTCTCCTTTTTGCTTTGTTGAAGGAAATTAGTATTTATTAATTAATTAAAGTAATTAAATTTAGCCATGAAGGATAAGATGTTCATTTTGATTTTTCATTTCAACAACTATGTCATTAATTGAATTTAATCAATTTCGTAGTGTTTTTTCTCCTTTTCAAGCTTTATTTAATCATTTAATCATTTAATTGAATTTTCCATTGATTTGAATTGCCTTTGTTCCATTTATTGATTTTTCATATTATTTTGATGATTTGATTGTACTTTTTAATTGATTTAAGCCCTTGCCAATTTTCCATGTCTACAAATGCCCCTCTTTGAGTCGATGTGCGAAGAACACCGATTCAAAGATTCTCTTAGTATGATGATCTAATTCAGGTCCTGGTTCTGATATGCCTCTGATAGTTCTGATTGATGTACTTCCTGATGATGATGTTGATATGATTCTGATGCCTCTAATATGATATGGGTCCTAGTTTGATGATAGGTCCTGGGTTCACTGATAAAGGTCCTGGGTTTCACTGATAAAGGTCCTGGGTTTATTGATTGCTGATATGTTGATAGGTTTGAAATGATAGCAGATTTGATATTGATTTTTCTCCTGATATGATACTGATTTGCCTCCTGATATGAAATTGATATGATATGATATGATATGATATGCCCCACTAATAAATGTTTTTGATGTGATGCCACTTTGATACTCTGATGCCCCCTCAGAAATAAAACATATTGATTCCTTGATTTGATAAATTTTGATTAGTTGGAATATGTTTTGATTTCTGATACCATTTTAAAGAAATCAGCAAGTGTGATTTATGCCCCGGCTAATGAAGATGTCATATAATAGGTCCAAAGTGCATTTTTAAGTCTTTATTAGGGCCAATTTCACCTTAAATAGGGTAAAACCCCTCATTTTACTATTCATTTTCACCTCTCCCTTTTGAGATTTTTAGCTCTGATTTTAGCCCTTTTTACACGATGGTGGTCCCACATCGCGAGCATCGGTTTGAGAGAGTGCGCCGGTTCGGTCGGAGAGCGAACGATGGTCCTCCGGTATGTCATTCAAATTTTCCTCATGTTTGTAAAATTGCATTTATGACTTCATTTAATGCGTTTTAAAATTTTGATTCTGCGTTTGAGAAAGAAATGTCGCCTCCGTGCAATTTAATTACGCTTGAAAAAATTAAATGTCGCCTCTTTAAAATTTAATATTGCCTTTCATAGCTCTGTTCACGTCCCTAGAAAATCTTTTATCACGTGTTGAAAAATTGATATCGCTTATGGTTTAAACATTTTAATTGTTTATGGCATGAAAACCCTAGATAATAAAATGTCGCCTGAGGAAAATCTTATACCGCGTCTGTCAAATTAAGTCATGCGGATGATTAAAATCACGTGTATGTTGAATTTGATGTCACCTCTGGTAAAAGAAATTACGCCTGAAAGAAAAGTCGCGTAAGTGAAATTTTTTTTACGTTCCTTGAGACTTTTCTATGATGTCTGATTGCTCAATTGCGTCAACTTGATTGATATGGATCACTTCAATGAATTTGATCGAATGTTCAGTTAGGGTGTTCCCCTTGTTTGATTTCAACAATGAATTAGGACATTAGTAACTATGATATCGAAGGATAAGGTAAATCAATCTTCATCACGAATGATAGGTCATGGGTCTAATCGTTCCTTCATTTTATTCTCAAATGCTTAGAGACATAAAACTAGGATCATCCTTCCTCAATGCTTAGAGTTAGGATTGGTAAGTCTGATAGGTATATTTAAATTGATGACTATGATTGATTGTTTGATTTCCTGACATTTAGGTTACTCATGTGATTCCCTTGTTTTGATTAAAGAGGAGGATGTCCCTGTTCTGTACCTCCGGACTGTACCACATTGGGTGATGGAGCTGAGAGAGCAGTTGACTAACGCCGAGAGGTGAGTGATTAGGCACTATGGTTTGTTATGTGTATTCAAGCTTCCTCGGTTCTAGATGAACCGAGGTTTGATTACCGCTATCACAAAGCGTTGGCACTCTGAGACAAACACTTTTTGGCTGCCACAAGGAGAGATGACTATTACTCCTGAGGATGTATATAGATTGCTACGGATCCTGACACATGGGGAGATTGCATATTATGATGCAGTATATGATGGGACTTATTGTTGGAGAGTATTCAGAGATCCTTCTATTGGTGATGATTGCATCTTATGGCCTCAGTTTGCTTCATTTCCTATTTTACCAGTGATGTTAGGTGCTATCATTGGTGGTGTGTTACTACCTGATCATCAGGGTCACGAGTTTTCAGTGGGTTGGGGCAGGATTATCAAGGACTTGCTTCATCAGCCTCGATGATTTGATTGGGGATCTTGTGTGCTTACACAGCTATACCATGATCTGCATGAGGTGGTTTATAGGAGATCATCTGCGTTATCTGCTGGGATTCATATTTTGCAGCTTTGGATATGGGAGCACCTACCAGTTAGTCATCTGATATCAGAGCGAGATCAACCTTTAGGGTATCCTTTTGCATGGCAGAACACTGGGATGGTGACATAGCATCACTTGGGACATTTGGAGTATTGGCGGTGTCAGATTGATGATATGGATGAGGTCTATTGGAGACCATATGTCGATGTTGAGGATTGGAGAGAGGATGTCTTGGAGTTACCATACATGTTTGCTCCTCGATGGATGATCGGCAGGATTGATTCTGTTCTTGAGAGATTTTTGGCAGGTAGAGTGCTACGACAATTTGGGTGGATTCAACCTATGCCTTAGGGATCTGCAGTTTATGCTCATTCTAGTGCAGAGAGGGCTACTTGGGGACACATGCCTTCATATGATGATGCTATTGAGTAGATATCTTGGCTTGGTTTTATGGACTGGGATATGAGGTTACATATTAGAGATGCCAAGGTTACTCAGGAGTATTTGGATTGGTTGATGGAGCATCCTATGCCTCGATTTACAGACCTTGCAGAGCCAGTGCCTGGGAGAGATGATGATGGTGATGGTGTCGGTGGTGGGAGGAGATGCAGAGGTAGACCACGAGGTAGGGCAGTGATTAGACTCAGAGGACAAGTGAGAGATATACAGATACAGGCACCACCTCCTCCTCCTTCTCATCCTGTAGTAGCATAGAGATAGAGGATAGATCGTCAGGACCATGTGAGGGCTACTAGGCAGGATTCAGTGTCAGGACATGATACGGGAGCGGGATTACCGTAGGCTACCATGGATGGTCAGGATAGAGGTGCACAATAGATGCCAGCAGCATTTTCCCATGATTGGGGGAAAGCTCCTATAGATACAGGTGATCCTTAGAGTACCTATGAGGTTGGTGAGAGTTCTAGTACTAGCCAGTTGAGAGCAAATGTGGGAGCATTACGGACAGAGGTATCACAGATGTCTTCGATGATTCAGCAGTTAGTATCACGTTTGGCTCCATTGGTTCCTCTCCTTGTTGCTATGGTTGGTCAGACACCTCTTCAGCCACCTCAACAGCCTCCATCATAGCCTCCTCCATAGCCTCCTCCAGGACCTCCTCCCAGTGGTGACGAGAGTTGAGCTATGAGTGCTCTTGTTGATCATTTGTGTACTGATGTTGAGATACTTGATGTTGTACCATATTCTTGTGACCTTGGTGTTATCCTTCCAGTTGTACTTTGATACTTGTTTGACATTGATGCCCCTGTTGATGGGTGATTATAGAGTTGATTTATGATATCATTATTATACTGGATGCGTTGAGTTTTGAATAGACATATGACATGAGGACATTTATGATCTTTCCTATTTTTTTTACTTGATGATATATGAGATTACCTTTAGATGCTACTATATGTGTTTATCTAATGCATTTGTTTTGGATGGATGTGTTTATGGATGCAATGTATCTTATGTATGATATAGATAGATGGATGCATTTCTTTCTTCATGTATGGGTGCAATTTTTTTGTTTTTTTTGCTGCTATTTTCTCATGTATGCAATCTGTATCGCTGTCTAGATGTATGCACATGTAAATGGTTATTTCCTTCTTTTCCTCGATGCTATATATATGTAATGATTAATGATATGGAATGAATGCAAAAAGTATAATCTCATGTTTTTATTGTAAAAAAAAAGATGATATTGAGGTGATGTTGTCCTTGCTAATTTGACTTTGTTGATGATGTTATGTACACCCTTTTTGATGCGAAATAAAACCCTTGGGAAAAAATGCATGTGCAATTATTCTAACATGAGAATGCATTTTAACGTTTCTATGAATGCAATTATCTTTTCTATGAATGCAGCTAAGTGTCACTAGCTTTTAGCAAAGAATTGCCTTGAGGATATATTTTCATCATTGAGCATTTAGGACCGGAAAGTCAATGCAATCACCAGTGCCCACTAACATGATGATATGAATATCACTTTTTATTGCTCATATGGTAACCTCCATTTTGCTTTCCCATCGGTCTCATTGATACGACTATCACTAATTACAAACAATCATGAGAGTACGAATACCAATTTTGTCAGATTCTATGTTGCAAGTGGATTTTGGCATTTAGATATGAAGAATCTAAATATCCAAGGTATCCAGTTGCGTAAACAAACAAAATTTAACTCATTGTTTTATAAGATAATCCTCGATGGTTCTTTGATGACCATGTCTTTAGATGAATTCTCATAAGGCAATGAATCTTCCTCCAAACATTCACTTCATAGTTAAGAAAAATATCATGTCCCCATCATTGCCAATCTAGTCGAAACATCATTGATTAGCTAAAAAGACTTGATACAAATTGAATTAATGTAAGTAAACAGATTTTTAACCAACTTTTCAAACGAATCTATCTAGGTGTTTTGCATTGTTTTCTGATCTTCAAATAATATTTCCAAGTGTTTTGATCATGTAATGATGTTTGATTTTTTTTAATCCTAAATAATAAGTCAATTTAGGCTCAAGGATTTGTTGTGGTAGTCATCTTCTTGGTTAGTAAACAATGATATCAATCAAAGGTTTACAAAAATCTGATCTCTCTTCTGAAAATGTTGATCCCTTTCTGCTTGTGACTGAATGTTGCTCGTTTGAATCCTTTTTTGAGGTACCCACTTTCTGATCTATTTTGTGCTGCCCCTAAGTGTTTGATGTATCAGTTTTGACAACTTTGGGCAATGCAAAGGATGATGCTAAAAAATCTTATTATGACTATGTACAAATGACGGATGCAATGAAGGTTTGGACAAATGGGATGATGAGATGCATTATGTACACATGTGACTAGGAAAGAGATGACTTAAGGAAAACCAAAAGTGCTTGTTGCCAAGTTTTCACCTTTGGGTGCTTTTTTTCTTTGCTATCGAGGCGCCTACTGCTAGGTTTTCACCAAGGCACTTTTTTCTTTTTCATTTTTTTTTTGTATTTTTCATATTTTTGATTTTTTTTTTGTATTTTTCCCTGTCACCTTGGTGCCTATTGCTAGGTTTTCACCACGAGATAGTTTTTCAAATGTTTTTGCTTTCTTCATGCTCAATTTTCCACTATTTTTTATCTTTCTTCTTTTCTAATGTTTTTGGATTTTCCATTTTCAAATGTTTTTGTATTTTCAAGATCTATTTTCAACTATGTACAATAATTATGATGCTCTCTCATCTGATACTCTTTATACTCTTTCATCTTCTTTAAGTGTAGAACCTCTTCAAATGAATGCTATTTATGGGTTCTTGTAACTCTTCACCATTACAATTTGATAACTTATATGTCCCAGTTCCAAAGGATGACACCATCACAAATGGGCCTATCCAATTAGCTTCCCACTTTCCTTTCTTTTCCCTTTCAGCTTGATTTTTGGGATTTTCTCTTAATACCAAGTCTCCTACTTGAAAAGTTCTTGGTTTGATGTGTTTGTTGTAATTGCGTGAAATCCAGTTTTGATAAACTCTTAAATGCTCATAAGCTTGAGTCTGGTGTTCCTCTAACAATTCCAATTGTTGCAGTCTGGCAATCCTATAATCCTCATCAGTGATCAATCCTCTTAATGAAACCTGTAGAGATGGGATTTCAACTTCTAATGGTAGAATTGCTTCGGTTCCATAAACTAAAGAGAATGGGGTGGCTCCTGTAGGTGTTCTGATACTAGTTCTGTAAGCCCATAGTGCGGGATTTATTTGCACGTGCCAATCTCTTCCTGATTTGTTAATTGATCTTTTTAATATTTTGAGGATATTTTTGTTCGTTGCTTCAGCTTGTCCATTGCCTTGTGGATAATAAATGGATGACGAATGATGTGTAATGTGGAATGTCATACAAAGTTCATCAATATCCTAATTTTTGAATTGTTTCCCATTATCCGTGATAATGGCATGTGGAATACCATAGCGGCAAATTATGTGGTTCAATATGAACATTGAAATTTGTTTGCCGGTTGCTATTGTTAATGGAACTACTTCCACCCATTTGGTGAAGTATTCTGTTGCTGTGATGATATACTTGTGTCCATTTGAAGATGGAGGATGTATGATTCCAATCAAGTCAAAACCCCATTGATAAAAAGGCCATGGTGTAATGAATGGGTATAATTCTTGAGCCGGTGCATGTATCATGTTACCGTGATATTGACATTTGCTGCATGTCTTCACAAATTGACAAGCATCCTTTTCTAATGTTGTCCAAAAGTACCCTAAACGAAGGATTTTCTTAGCTAGATTAAGACCGCTTGAGTGTGACCCGCAAATGCCTTCGTGGACCTCGCGTAAAGCTAACTTAGACTCTTCTTCCTCTAGACATCTAAGTAACATCCCATCAAGACCCTTACAATACAATGTGTCTGAAAGGATTAGGTAACGGGCGGCTTGGCGTATGAAGTTACATTTTTGGGTGTGAGTTTGGTCTACGGGTAGTACTTGGTCTTTAAGGTAAGTATAGATAGGTCCATACCAAGGAGAGTCATGTCCATGTAAAAGAGCAATGATTTGGGTGTCAGGAAGGTTAAATGCCAGTTTTACCAACTCTTCCACCAAGAACTCATACTTTTCATTTTGATCTGGTTTTTGTAATAATGAAGCCAAGGTAGCCATGGCATTTGCTGCTCTATTCTTTTCTCTTGGAATCTGTTCAAATGTGATCAAAGCAAAGTAATTCTTCCATCCCAAGGTTTTATATTTCATCAATGTTATATCTTTGGTATTGTATTCATTATTAACCTGATTGATTATGAGTTGGGAATCCCCATACACTTGTAATTCTGCAATATTCCATTCCAAAGCCATTTTGATGCCAATGACTAATGCTTCATATTCCGCTATGTTATTGGTGCATGGAAATAAAAGTTTATAGGACTTTGGAATGGTGTACCCTTGAGGGGTAACTAATAATATACCTGCTCTAGAACCTCCTTGTGTATAAGATCCATCAAAATATAATTTCCATGTCTTTTCTTCTATGTTGACAATTGCTGCATCTGGAAATTCAATTTGAATGGTTTGTGTAGACTCCATTGGGTTATCTGCTAAGTGATCTGCTATCACTTGTCCTTTAATTGCTCTTCTATCAACATATTCAATGTTGAATTCACTTAGGATCATGACCCATTTTGCTATTCTACCTGTTAAGGCAATTTTACTTAGCAAGTATTTGAGAGGATCAATCTTGGCAATTAATTTGATCTTATGCATCAACATATAATGTCTTAGTTTTTGAGATGCAAAGACCACTGCTAGACATGCTCTTTCCATGAAAGAATAATTTAGTTCATATTTTATCAAGGTTCTACTAAGATAGTAGATTGCCCTTTCTTTTCCTTGCTCATCTTCTTGTGCCAACAATATGCCTAGAGACCTTTCTGTGGCTGATATGTATAACAACAGTTCTTTGCCCTTGATAGGTGACATAAGAATAGGTGGGTTTATCAAATAAGTCTTCAAAATAGCGAAGGCCTTATCACATTCTTCATCCCACATAAATGTAGTGTCCTTGTGTAGCAATCTGGTGAAGGAGTGACACTTTTCTGCTAATTGAGATATAAATCTCCTTATTGATTGAATCTTTCCTTGTAGTGACCTCATTTGGCTAATATTTCTTGGAATCTCCATTTCTAGAATGGCTTGTACTTTTTTAGGATCAACTTCAATTCCTTTTGCTGACACTATATAACCCAATAACTTGCTAGATTGGACACCAAATGCACACTTCTTTGGGTTTAATCTAACTTTGAATTGTTCTAACCGAATGAATATTTTTCTTAGGATTTGTAAATGTTCTTCTCTATTGTGGGACTTTGCTAGAATATCATCCACATAATCTTCTAAGAAAGTGTGCATCATGTCGTGGAAAATAGTTGTCATGGCCCTTTGATATGTAGCTCCAGCGTTTTTAAGACCGAAGGGCATGACATTCCAACAAAAAGTACCCCAAGGGCAAGTAAATGCTATCTTTTCTTGGTCTTCGGGAGCAATCTTTATTTGATTGTAGCCACTAAATCCATCCATTAATGAGTACATTGTGTGACCTGCTATCAGATCTACTATGGTGTCTATACTTGGCAATGGGAAGTCATCTTTGGGACATGCAAGGTTTAAATCTCTGAAATCTGTACACACACGGATAGATTTATCATGCTTGGTAACCGGCACAATGTTAGAAATCCAATCAGCATATGCTATTGTTCTTATGAACCCCACCTTTAACAATTTTTCCAATTCTGCCTTGACTAGGAGAGCCACATGTGGGTGCATTTTCCTTAGTTTTTGCTTCACAGGTTTAACTCCAGGTCTAACATTCAGATGATGGATTATGAAATCAGGATCCAGTTCGGGCATATCGGCATATGACCATGCAAAATTTACTTGTTGTTCTTGGAAGAATTTGATAAAGTCCTTTCTTTTAAGAGATGTAAGTGATGTAGCCAAGTGTATGACCTTTGGATCTACTTCTGTACCAATGTTAACTTTTTCTGTTGGTTCTATAAGAATAGATGACCGTTCTTCTTCATGTTCAGGCAAAGTGTCCAATCTCTCTTCTAATGGTGCCACAGTTGGGTTTTCACCAATAGAACTTCTCATTTTATTTTTTTTTCATTTTTTTCATTTTTTGACTAAGAGATTGGACCCTTGCTGTTGTCATTATGTCCACATTGAGTTTGTTGGTGAAAGAGGGTTCAACCGCATTGAGATATTGGTTTATTGCTTGGTCATTTGGGAAGTAAAGTAAGTCATGTGGTTTGGTTTGATCCCAATCAATGAGGTCTGGGTGCATCAAAATTAAGGAATTATTGGGTAAGGTATCATCAATAGGATTAATGGACATGACTTTATTTGAGGGTTCATACATTGTATCATTTAGATCTATGATGTGTGCTTCCTCAAGATGATCCATGGAAGCAGGGTCAAAGTCCCCTTCGCTTGAATCCTCATCAACCTCTACGGGAAACAATGTGGGAAAAGCCACAAGCGGGTTAAAACTAACGTTTGAATTTCCCTCCTCTGAAGGTGTCCAAAATGTTTCTATCCATGCTCCACTATTAAATGCTTGTTCTATATTAGGCCTTTGAATAGGAGGTTCTTCAATAATTGGAGCATCTTGTTTTGGGATTTTTGCATAAGTATGTATAGCAATGACTTCTTTATCTTGACTTCATAATCCTGAGAGTCATCACTATCTCCTTCGGATTCTAATGCATTTATTTGAGGATGAAAATCATGCATTAGACTTGAACTTTCTCCTTTGTATTGGAAACCTACTCCAGATTTTTCATGACTTGCCCTCCAAATAGGTTCAATAGGTTCTAATAATCCTCTATTTCTTTGGCCTAGGGATCCTCTTCCTTTGTATCCCATCTTTTGCATAATATCAAATCCTTTCCCATATTGTTCGGTTTGTATATTGACATGCTGAATTCTTTCCGTGGGAGTGTCTAAGGTATCATCCTCATCATGATAAAGCCATTGAAGGACATCATCTTCTTCCTTATCCCATGTTGCTTTGCTATCTTCCCTCACAAAATAAGAATTATACTTATGTTGAAGATGCTCTTTTGATGGTTTACCATGTGATTTGGGAGACATGGGCATGTCAAATAGAGAAATGGAATATTCTCCTACCCCTTTTGAACTAATCTTGCATTGTTTGTCAAATTTGTTCATCATCTCACTCATGTGTTGATAATGATCTTCTTTAGCTTGTTCTTTTTCTTCTTTAGTAGGTTTGTATATTACTGTCTCCAATTTAGGTGCTAAATATGGACTTTCCATTACATTTGGACCCTCGTAGCTCACTTTTTCCTTGCCCTTAGTTGATGTAGTTGAGCTAGCTTGAAGAGGATTTTGTGTATCTTCATTGGTGATTCTTGGAATAACTCCTTCACGATTATGTAGAATGTATAATTCATGCAAGGGTTTGAGTGCATTACAATATTGGAATGGATTTAAGTCTCCTCCAACAGTGATTTCTTCACCCATGTATGGGAACTTGATGCATTGGTGGTATGTGGATGGGACAACTTGCATCTCATGAATCCATGGTCTTCCCAATAAGATGTTATAGGTTAATTTCATGTCCAACACTTGACACTTGGTTTCCTTCTTGATTGGTCCCACTTGGATGGGCAACACAATCATGCCTTTAGAAGCTCTTTCAGCTTCGTCGTAAGCTTTTATGGTGATTTTCTTTGTAGGGTCAATGCAAGACTCAGATAGACCTAAGGATTTTACAAGACTCAGTGTGTAGATGTTAAGACCAGCCCCTCCATCAATGAGGGCTCTTTTGACTCTATGCCTTTCGATCAAAACCTCTATATGTAATGGAAAATTTTGAGGATGAGTTATAGACATGTCATCTTGATCAGAAAATGAAAGACAATGAGGAGCCACGAGATGTCCTACCATATTTTGAAACTTTTCTTCCCCTAAGGTAGTAGAAACATGTCTCTCTTCTAAAGCTTTTTCTAAAATCTCTTTATGATTCGGTGACAACTTCAATAACTCTAAGATTGAGATTTGTGCTAGAGTACGTTGTGTGTGTGTGAAAATTATACCTGATCTGTAAACACAACACTCAGTAAAACATTAGAGGTTAGTGATAATCAAAATTGTGCAAAATTGAAAGCTATCTAACCAAGCGATTTACTGCCTTCTAATAGGTGCGAGATTAATGTTCTCAGATTGTAATCGAGATCAGTGACCTAGACGACACCTAAATGAAGGATTTGAATGCAAAAGATGGATATGAAATTGAATGCAATTAATCTATATTTTTTATATTTTCTATGCAATAAGAATGATAAAAACTGATATGAAATCTATGCTAAATGAAATTGATATGCTATGAATGCTATTGAAAATTGATATGCTATGAATCTAACAATGATATGTAATATGAATGCAAAAATAAGATTGATCTCACAAAGATGTCGATTCGCAAGAGCTTTGATTCTTCAATTCCAATTCTCCAGCGTGATTGTGCAAAATATGAGATGATTTGTGAAGAGCTAAAACCTTAATTTATAGAAATCCAGGGCTTTGGAGGTGCATGAATAAAAGCCATAAATCACTCAAATAACTCAACTTGATTTTTGAGTTATTTTTAAATAAAAGATAATTAACTCACAAAAACATGCAAAAGCTAAGTTTTAACTCAAAATAGAGTTTAGCTTTAATTGATAATTGATAGTTGTTTGCTTTTATGATTGTGCATGTTTTATTTATGAATTAATTTAATAATAAAGTGATTTATTTCCAACTTAACTGCTTTTAAAAATAAAACAATTGATTTATGGGTTAATCAATTATTTAATCAAAATTTTATTAAAAACTATATTATTAAATAATGACAACTTGCTTTAATTAATTAAATAAGAATTTAATCAATTATTCATATGATATTAGATTTATTGTCAAAATTAAATAATACAATTAATAATAGATATAATTAAATTTAATTACACAATTAAGTGGCAAATATTAAATCTAATTAATTAAATATGAAAATATTCAATTAATCAAACTTTAGGATAAATGTGATTTATTGCCAAATAATTATAAAATTAAAGATAATTAAGATAATTAGGAATATTACTAGGAATATTCTCCGATGCAGAATTTAAGATAATCAATTAGGATTTGATGATGTGCAGATGGCCTTAGATTAGGACTTTGATGTCGATTTCGTTCGAATTGAAGATGTAGGAGGTTAATGAACTTATAGCCCATTTTTGGGGTATTACATTTTGCCCCTCTTTGAATTACTGTGCGAAGCGCAGTGGTTCAAAGATAGTCTGTGTTTGATAAAGATATGAAACTGATTCAAAAGATAAACCGATCTCAAGATAAAAACCGATTGAAAGATATTGAGATAGGAGTTGATTGATATTGAATTGATATGGAGATAATAGGTCTTGAATGACCAAAGATAATGTTCACTGTAGAAGCAAATGAACCTATTATTGCGAAAAAGTGTCAAAATGCCTGATTCTGAACCTTAGGATTGATAAGAAGTGAGTGACCCGTTCTAGACTCGATTGTCTTAGCAGAACTAGCAGGTATCACATCCGAATCCTTTAGTTGCCGAAGAACCAAGGAAATAACACTATGATCTGATGGTTGCAAAAACTGATACAGATTACAAGATTAAGAGAATACCAGATTGATATGGATCGATGAATCTGATATGCCCCAAGTGATGATAGATTTGCCCCGAGCGATGAGGACTTTTGATGAATCAGTAACTAGACGTGATTGTTTGTTTTGATCACTGATGAAAGATATTGATAGACTTGATCGATAGAATTTGATTTACAGACTTTGAATGATGTGCAATACCATGCCCCCTTCGGGATTAAAATTGAAATCTGACAAGAAAAGTCAGCGTTGATAGTTTAGAAGCATGTTAATTGATCTGAGAAGTGGTTATTTACATCCGAGAACGCATTCTGCATCGTTGGAAGGTCCCAAAAGACCAAGTTTGACTAGGTTTGACCATGAGTTGACCATGGTTGACCAAGTTGAAATTTTGATAGTGTGATGTAAGATAATCGGTTAAGTTGAATACTAGATTTCTGTGATGATTGAAGGTCGAATATGAAAGTAGTTAATAATATGAATGATCTCAGATTTGAATTTTGATCCCGAAAAAGGATTCTACTTGCTATTTCATTGGAGGAACCTTCGTGTGAGATTCAGCTCTTGTTAGACTTGAAGATGCGATTTGAAGAATCATTTAAGCATTGAAGTTCGTTTAATCATTGTGAGATCATGTAAACATGCAAAATGCAATGAGACATGCAAAATGAAATGCAACCTAAGACCTAGGACCTAGTCACTGATCATGTGTCGATTTGTTATCATCATTGAACTTTTAGGTAACCGGATAAATCAATACAATGCCCACTAGCCATAACACCATAGACATATGAATATCGATTTGTATGCGCAAGAATCAATACAACACCCACTGGACAACAACCATGGATATATGAATATTGACTTTATTTTCAAAATGTTGGATTAAATATAAGCATCAAGGCACAAATGCCAGGATGACCTGAATATCATGTCCATTTTGATATAGCAATTTGTACAAGCATCAAAACATAAACGTCGTGATGACCTGAATACGCCTTGCATTACAAACACATCAAACAGTGAAGAGACCATTCTAAATCCAATGTGAATTACCCGTAGTGACCCTTTATCGTTCACATCCTTAGGCAAGATTGCGTTCCACAGTAGGAAAAAGAACTTACTCAAAAAGACAATAGTTAGATCAAACTTCCTTGAATTGTCTGGGTATCAATGGTCGAGGTATGCATGGCCATCCAATTCGAGATAGAGGCTCTTACAGTCGGACACCATTTCAATCCAGAAGTTCCAAAGATGTTAGATTTTCACATACAAGCAGAAGACAAAGAAAAGATTATGCCCCCAGTCATCACTCTCTAAATCCTATAAAGGACATCATCGAAGAGCTCGAAGGGACACAATATGCAAAAATCTCAATGCAAATCAGTAAGCATACAAGGAGATAAAAGCATGAAGCACAGATTGTTTTCAGTTGAGTTTTGATGTTTGATTGTTGTAGATGCAAAATCCTTTCTGGAGACGAGACTGACTGACTGACTCAACAGGAAGCTTCAAAGGACTCTGACTGGATATGACATGTCTAAGATACATTGGAGGCCATAGGATATGACATTGATTGCCCCCAAATGTGAACATTGATAGGATGCAGACGCTTGAGCTGGTTGGTGTACAGGCCGACTTATTGAAACCAGGATATGCAGAAACAAACCGGGAGATATGTACAAACTAAAGCAAGACTGAAAGCTGGGAAAGACCAAGATTGTGCTGATAGATGGAGCATTTTGGAACAAGTGGTGCCCGTTTGCCGAGTTTTCACCATCTTGGTAGAGATTCTATTTTTGCTACCGAGGTGCCTATTTCCAGGTTTTCACCAAGGCACTTTTTTTTCTTTTTTCTTTTTTTTTTCATTTTTTTGTATTTTTCATTTTTTCAAATTTTTTTTACTTTTGATAATTTTTTGATTTTTTTGTGAATCATCAAGGCGCCTATTGCTAGGTTTGCGCCTATTGCTAGGTTTTCACCAAGATGTTCATTTTTTCAGGACTTTTTCTGATTTTTAAGATTTTTTTCAGGACATTTACCAAGCACTGAATGCCTTAGGCGTAGAATTTCTTCAGATGGAGAACGTTGATTGGTTCTCGGAGCTGTTCTCCTTCAGTCGTTGAGAGTTGATAGGCACCAGAGCCAAAAGTAGCAGTGATTACAAAGGGACCCAGCCAATTGGGTTTGAACTTCCCCTTGCGTTCTCGATGTGATTGATTTTTAGGATTTTATCTCAACACTAGATCGCCAACTTGAAATTCTCTATGTCTGACTTTCTTGTTGTAGCCTCGACATTCTTTTCTGATACACTCTGAGATGATCATACGCTGCTTGTCTACGCTCATCTAGTAGTTCCAGTTCTTGTAACCTAGACACTCTGTAGTCATCATCAGTTACTAGACCATGCATTCTGATTCTGAGTGATGAGATTTCAACCTTAATAGGTAGTACTGCTTAAGACCCATAAACTAAAGTAAAAAGTGCAGCCTCAATAAGTGTTCTGATACTTGTTCCGATACTGATTCTGATACTTGTTCTGATACTGATTCTGATACTGATTCTGATAATTGTTCTGATATTGATTCTGATACTGATTCTGATAATTGTTCTGATATTGGTTCTGATGCTGGGTATACTTGATAGCATATTTTTCTATTTGCAAACTCCCAAGCAAGATCATATCGTGCAGTCCCAATGTCTAGCAAGGTGGAGAACAAGAGGGATTAGCAAGCTGGTGGAAGAGATGGAAGATAAGAGAATGAAGGAAAATGAAGGGAAGAAATCCTCAAGGGGAAACTCCTCAAGAATACCCAAGCTAGGGAAAAATTGTCATATAAAGTGCATTTGGACAAGCAATAAAAGGCTAGCATAGGATAAGTCATAAAAGTCTAATGTCAGAGTAGGAAAGGATGCAGTCCAAAGGAGTAGACATGTCAAGAGGCTTCAAAGCATCGTGTTTTACTCTTTCTTTCTTTTTTTATTAGATCAAGACCAAAGGGGAAAAGGATAGCGATAGGCGAAAATGAATGGAGGAAGATGGATATGAAGGCTAAACATGGAAGGAATGAAAGCAAGATCATCATAAGATAGCTCACAAAATAGCCAAATATTCGTGTATAGATCAACATTGTCAAGATCAAAGAGAGAAAATGGAATGGATGAAATATGTAGAAGAATTACGCATGATGCCTGATTGCCAGGTTTTCATCATGGTACTTATCCAAGGTGCCACAAGGGAGTGGTTTTCACCATAGGATGAATTTATTTCTCTGTACTTTTGCTACCAAGGTGCTTGTTTCCAAGTTTTCACCAAGGCACATTTTCAATTTATATTATTTTTCATTTCTTTTTTGGAAGAAGGCAAGCTTTTTAAATAATGCTCCTTGAAAGGATAAACCATGATATGCCAAGGATTCAAAATGACACGCTCAAAGATGCTGATAGGGAAAAGGAGATGAAAGAGAAAACATGGAGGATAGGGTTTTATGTAAAGCGAGTGAGGTTGGAAGATAGGAGGAATAGGAAAATGAGGAAAAAGGATAGGAGGTATAAGGATAATGCATGGAAGGATTGTGAAAGGGTAGATGGAAAGGAAGGCAAGATCAATGTCAACACATACCTTGAAGGGTGGTGAGAGGATGGAGGAATCTTGAATGAAGGAATACGTGAAGGAATATGGTGAATGGATAGCAGAGGTTGTGGTTTAGGCACATGGAATGGAAGAATATTTTTGGAGGGAGATGAAGTGGAAGCCTTTGGAAGCTTGAATGTCAACTTCACTTTTTGCTCAACACCAAACTCTTTCAAGAGAGACTTTGGAATCCATATAGCTGTAGGCTTTTTATTTCCTTTTGATGATCTAGAGAAAATATCTTCAATGATAGATTTTGGAACCCATACTTGTCTTGTAGTTTTTTTCTTAGATATCTCTTTTGACTTTATGCCTCCATGTCGATGAGAGGAGACATGGTGATCTTCTTTTTTTGATGGATTCTTGTATTGCTTCTTTTTCTTGTATTGAACATTCAAGTTACTTCCAAAAGACTTGGGATTTGTGGAAGAGGGAGGATACGACTGGTTTAGATGGGTGGGTGGATGAAAAGGATTCAAGGGTATGCGTCTATGTTGATCTTGAGGAAAGATGGGAGATGGAGGTATGTAAGGACCCAAGATGGATGGAAAATTATGAGAGTTAGGAGGGGAAAGTGAAGGGACATAAGGACCCAAGATGGAAGGAATGCATGAAGCCCTTAGTAGTGGTGGAAGAGGTCCAAGGATGGAAGTGGAAGATGCAAAAGGATAATCAATAAGTTCATCATCATCTATATGACAACCAAGGATATCAGCATCTTTAGAGTGAGCATTAGGATCTTCAATAGAATCATGGACATCTTGAATAAGAGCATTTTCTTTAATAGGATCATTCAAAGCTTGCGAAGACTTAGGAAGAGTAGAAAGTGGAAGTGAACATGGAGTGGTAGAACAAGAAGATGGAAGACTTTGATCTTGACAAGGATCTTTGGATAGCACAAGTGCATAATTTTTCTTTTGATTTTCAATAGGCTTAACATTGGAAGGAACACTATTTTTACCAACCTTAATGGAAGTATCATCTTTGGAAAGCACAAGCGTAGTAAGGTTATTTTGATTGTCAATAAGCTCAACAGTGTAAGTAGTAGCCTGATCTTGCTTAGGTGAAGACTTAAGACATGGTGGAATGCATGAAAAAGGGGGTACAGGATCAAAAGAACCCTGAGGTGGATAAGAGACATCAGAAAAAGGAGTGGATGACATGGAGGCTTCTTGATCTTGATCTTTCTTTATGTTCTTCTCTTTATCATTTTTAGAGTCCTCTTGACATGGAGCCACTTCTAAGGACAAGGAAGCATGTTGGGATTGTATGGATGATTTTTGAAGAGATGGTGGAGGACTAGCTGAAGTAGGGATTATAGCATATGAAGGCTTAGGCTCTTTAGGTTTATCATTATTGAAAGTCTTTGCAGCCAAGTGAAGGTTAGCTTGAGTTTCTTTAAGAGGTAGCCCTGGAGGATAACTATAGGGAACCACATGAAAAGTATCAGGGCTTGTGTCAGATGAAGGTTCTGTGAAAGATTTGAAAGACTCGGAAGCTTTAGAAAATGTATGGGTATTGGAGGAAGTAGGGGATGGAAGGGAACCATCACAAGACAAAGGTCCAACATTAACATGATCTTGCTTGAGAGTGTAATATTTATTTTCAGCCTGAGAGTTCTTAGAGGAGAGATCCTTATAATATTGACGTTTCAAGCTGACACGATGTATTTTATAGTCCTCAGCAGTAGTAGATGGATCATCATCAAGGTATTGTCCACAAAAGCCATCAAAATCTCTTTCAAAATTAGAATCATATGGATCACCATCACGATCTATCCAACGTGACGGCCCATTTGTAGTAAGCAGGAATGAATGATGAGGAGGACTCTTAGGAATAGAGGTGTCATAGGTATCATTACATTTTCTGTCATCATAGTCATCATAGTCTTCAAAGCTAGATGTGTCACTCTCCGTGGAAGAGGTATCATATTGCTCAATTTTTTTCCGGGGGCATGGTGACATGTACAAGTCTTTATCAAATGGAAAAGAGTATAAAGATTCCATGGAGAACTTTTTAGATTCCTTCTCTTTCTCAAGTTTGTCAAGCTGGACTTGCATAGAATGTATCTGTTTCATTATAGCGGCGATCAGAATTTCTTCCTCATGTGTACTGATTCTTTGAGACATGTGTACTAATTCTCAATAGCTACTGATTTGTTCTTGACACAATGATATTTTTGACAGATTCTGGAACTAGGCTGGAAACATTTGATATCTTGCAATTTGATAATTTCTGACAACTTTCTCAAATTTTTCCAAACGACACTCTGCAGACTCATACGACACTGGGTAGTCTATGAAATGATAGTTGCTAAACTCATACGACAGTTGGGTAATACTGAAATGACACTTGACAAAACTCGTACGACTTTTGACTTCCTGAAATGACTTTTGACTCCAGAAAGATTTTACGTCAATTTTTGCAAAATTTAAGGTCTTCAGTTTTGGATTGTTTGCAAATTGTATTGTCCAGATTTTGAAGGTTATACCAGATTTGATCATTTTTAATAGCCATGTAGATAAATAAGCATGTAGAACAGCAAGCAAGTGATTCCAAGCACGTCTGAAAATAATGAACAAGGGCAAAAGCAACCTTGCGCATGAACAATCAAGTGACCAAATTGTGCTAATCCCTGAGAGTACTAATTGTGTATGTTCTGAAAAAGTTTTGCAATAACGCACATATACCTGAAAGTGAAAAATTGGCCTCTCTAGGGTTTTTAGTAATGGTTTGACTCTGCAACTTTTATGATTCAAAGGGGTGAACTCCAATCCCGGCGCACCAGGGTTTTGACACAGTCTGAGAACTTAATCTTCAAGAGCTGCTAGGGAGATCTGACAACCCAACAATGAACCATACCCGTGGAGATTTCTTCCACAAGGACATTTATATAGCGGTTGTCACTACCATGGCGAAAATGGCTATTACCGCTTGAGGTTCCGTCAATGCAGTTTGCCCTGTGAAGGGATTGTCCGCTACGGTTAACCCTCTCTAAAGATGACTCACAATAGTATACCACAAGGGGACTTGGCTCCAGATTCAAGGTTTTGACACCTCTTCACTTTTAACCCAAACAAAGCAAGCAGATTAATCCGACACGCTAAGACAAAGTTTTGTTCCACCAAGGTCTGTGATATCAACTCCACGTGATCTATCAACCTCTCCGGGGAGAGAATGTATCAATCAATAAGAGAAGACGCACTAACCAATTTTGATTCACCAAAGCTTGTGATATCAACCCCACGTGATCTATCAACCTCTCCGGAGAGAGAATGTGTCGATCAATAAGAGAAGACTCACTAACTAAGTTGAATGTGAAACACACTAAGTATCCTCCCTACCTACAAGGAATCTATCGTCAAGAAGGATTTCGCTAGGAATCCAATCTCTCAAGAATCACAAATAGTGTTCATAGGGCCTAATTACTATGTGAGCACAGATGTATGTTCCGAAAGCAAATCTACCAAAAGCATCCAAAAAGTAGAAAGAGGAACACTTAACGTTTAAAGCGAATATGAGATGAGTCCACAAGGTGGAACACTTAACACCTCACACAAGCTAAAAATGAGTCCACAACTTAGAAAACAAGGGAGTTCCTAAAAGCACAAAAGGGTTGCCAAGTGGAACATTTAACGCTTCTGTCCTGTTGACCCCTCCCCTTTATGGCGCTGAGATTGCAACCACGGGGCGGAAATGAGGGGCCGGCGGATTAGCGAGTCCAATAACCCAATATAGCAATCAAGATCAATCACAAGTATTCTAAGACTACTTAATGAATCCTTAAGGGTTCACAACCTAGTATCAATTATGCAAGTGTGTAGAAATAGATCAAAAGCATGAAAAGATGCACACAAGCTTGACACATAAGAGATTTATTTTAAGTCCCAAATCAAAATATTATTAGATGAAGGAGAATACTTGGGATCCTTGCAACGCGCTTAGTAGATTTTACTTGATTTTTAGCAATTTTTGTTGAGCTTTTCCATGCAAGCAAGTGACGAACTCTCCAACAAGCAAACAAGCAAACAAGATATGCAAAATATATTCAACTTATGAAAACCATAGGGTTAGCTCTAAAAATCAATTATTATCAGTAATAATAACCAGCAATCAACCCAAATGACAACTCATATCATTCATTGAACCATGTAAAAAAAATAAGTGCATACCCATCACAAAACTTTATTTTTTTTTTTTGCATTTGACCTAGTCAACAAGATCTAATTTTTTTGATATGATTTTGGCCACAAAAATAGAAATTCAATATAAAGACCCCTACTAAAAAATAGAGAGCTTTTCAAAAATGCAAAATTTTTAGAAAAACCTCTTCATTTGTGCCCTAGAGACCCATTTTATCAAAATAGACCAGTTTTTGTAAATTAACTATTTGAGCTATGATATCATGTCCAAATTTAAAACACAAAGAATGGACCCCCTGTAGAATTTAAAGAGCTTTCCGAAAATATAAATTTTTTTGAAAAATATTCTGATTTGCATCAGATATTAATTTTTTCCGGAATTTCAAGAAAAAATTATTAAAAATTCAAAATATCTCAGAAAATTCTAAATTTTTTACTGTAGCTTTCCTGACATGTCACCAACCTGCAAAAAAAATTTCAGATCAAAACTCCAAGCCGTTTGGGAGATAAAATTAAATCTTTGAAACTTTGGGGTTTTAGCTCCCAAAAAAATCAAAACCAGCATGCAAAAGTGGGTTGCCCCACGGTGGGCGCCAGAAATGTGTGTGTGAAAATTATACCTGATCTGTAAACACAACACTCAGTAAAACATTAGAGGTTAGTGATAATCAAAATTGTGCAAAATTGAAAGCTATCTAACCAAGCGATTTACTGCCTTCTAATAGGTGCGAGATTAATGTTCTCAGATTGTAATCGAGATCAGTGACCTAGACGACACCTAAATGAAGGATTTGAATGCAAAAGATGGATATGAAATTGAATGCAATTAATCTATATTTTTTATATTTTCTATGCAATAAGAATGATAAAAACTGATATGAAATCTATGCTAAATGAAATTGATATGCTATGAATGCTATTGAAAATTGATATGCTATGAATCTAACAATGATATGTAATATGAATGCAAAAATAAGATTGATCTCACAAAGATGTCGATTCGCAAGAGCTTTGATTCTTCAATTCCAATTCTCCAGCGTGATTGTGCAAAATATGAGATGATTTGTGAAGAGCTAAAACCTTAATTTATAGAAATCCAGGGCTTTGGAGGTGCATGAATAAAAGCCATAAATCACTCAAATAACTCAACTTGATTTTTGAGTTATTTTTAAATAAAAGATAATTAACTCACAAAAATATGCAAAAGCTAAGTTTTAACTCAAAATAGAGTTTAGCTTTAATTGATAATTGATAGTTGTTTGCTTTTATGATTGTGCATGTTTTATTTATGAATTAATTTAATAATAAAGTGATTTATTTCCAACTTAACTGCTTTTAAAAATAAAACAATTGATTTATGGGTTAATCAATTATTTAATCAAAATTTTATTAAAAACTATATTATTAAATAATGACAACTTGCTTTAATTAATTAAATAAGAATTTAATCAATTATTCATATGATATTAGATTTATTGTCAAAATTAAATAATACAATTAATAATAGATATAATTAAATTTAATTACACAATTAAGTGGCAAATATTAAATCTAATTAATTAAATATGAAAATATTCAATTAATCAAACTTTAGGATAAATGTGATTTATTGCCAAATAATTATAAAATTAAAGATAATTAAGATAATTAGGAATATTACTAGGAATATTCTCCGATGCAAAATTTAAGATAATCAATTAGGATTTGATGATGTGCAGATGGCCTTAGATTAGGACTTTGATGTCGATTTCGTTCGAATTGAAGATGTAGGAGGTTAATGAACTTATAGCCCATTTTTGGGGTATTACACGTTGCAATTGGTCCACCAAACTATAAGGCCTTGCTGCTGTAGGAGGTTGTTTGACCACAATGTTGGATTGTGGGATATTGGTGTTTTGAGGGACTATCCCTTGTAAAGTCATTCTAGAATTCTACCCTCTTGTAATGACATTTGTTGCTTCCTTTTGAGGTTGTTCATTAATTATTATAACATTAACAATATGATCATATGATGGCACAAAGTTGAGATTATTGGCACTTTGTTTCTTGCCATTTGATGATTCACCTTTATCATGTTTGTAAAAAGGTTGTTTGAAGGCTGTATGATCTTCATTATTTTGGGGTCCATCAATGGTGATTATGTTATTATCTATCAAGTCTTGCACCACATTCTTTAATTGTAGACATTCATTTGTAGTGTGCCCCCGAATCCTATGATATTCACAATGATTCTTAGCATCCCACCAGCCCGGCTTGTGGTTTGGTTCATAAGGCTTAATAGCGGGTAATGTAATAACATTGTTAGCCATGAGAGCCTTTAATGCAGTTTCAAGTGATTCTCCCAAGGGTGTAAAGTGTCTTGAAGGAGTGGGATTCAAATACTTATCATACTTTCTATTTTGATCCTTGTTTCCTTGATTATTCTTGTTGGCATTGTTGTTATTGTTGGAAGGTGCATTATATGCTTGATTAGTATTATTCACTTGATTTGGTGTCTTTGTAAGGGTAAATGGAATCACCTTCAAGTTGCTGGATTCCACTACACCATCATTAACAATGCCTTTATTGTTATTTTTTGTAGCATAACGGCTATTTTTATTGTACCAACTTTTATTTTGATTGTTGTTATTGTTGGTATTGTTGTTGTTGGAATTAGAGTTGCTCTTATTTTCCTTGTACAATTTCAACTCTCCACTCTTAATCAACATTTCTTCCATTGTAATTCCATTATCAATCAAATCTTGGAAGGTTTTAGGACATTGCATCCTTAGTCTATAATTTAATTTGCTTCTTAAACCGTTAATAAAGATATCCATTTTTTCTTTTTCTGGTACGTTTCTTGGATATCTAGCAAATGCAGTCCTCCATCTTTGCAAGAATGTGAGGAAGGCTTCTCCATCTTGTTACTTCATGTTACATAACGTTATCATTGTGACCTCATGTTTGATGTTATAGGAGTAATGAGTCACAAATTTAGAAGCTAATTCTTCAAAGGTTTTGATGTCGGATGGTAGTTTTGAAAACCAATCCATGGCCATTCCTCCCAAGCTTCTTGGGAATAGTCTCATTAAATAGGTTGTATCATGCATGAATTCAAGACTCAATGCACAAAACCCTTGAAGATGATCATGTGGGTCAGATGTTCCTTCATACCTATCATATTTAGGAAATGTTACATTAATGGGAAAAGGCACCATGACCAAACTCTTATCGAATGGAAAAGGACATAATGTTTCAATAGAGAAAGGCTTAGGAGCCCCATTTTGTTTCAAACTGTTGATTTCCATATGTAATGCCTTGAATTGTTCCCTTATTGCTTCCATAGGATCTTCTATTTCCTTGGGCTTTAGTTGTTCTATGTCAAAATCTTTAGGTAGCTTTACCCCCGTTTGTATCAAGTCCATGAAGTGTTTTTCTTTATCCATAAGCATGGTCTTTTTCATTAGTTCTATGAAATAAGGACATTGTCTTGCCTCTAACGCTCTTTCATACGTGGCTTCTTCCGCAGTTGGGGGTAGGTTTGTATTATGAGGAGGAGGTAAGTTGTTGCCTTGTGAATTTGCTTCTTGGGAATTAGGATCTCTTCCTCCATTATTAGAATTTCCTTGATTGTTGTTAGGATCCTTCCCCCCATTCATGTTGTTCCCTTGGTTGTTAGAATCGGTATTTCCTAGGGTGCCGCTAAACATCTTGTTGGTGTCCTTTGCCTTAGCAGGTTTTTCAATCACTCGTGAAGTAATGAAAGTGTCCTCCGGAAATGGGAGTTCTTCTCATTTGTAGGTCCTATCTATTTGTAATGTTTTCTTTATAGAGAGTGATCTTGTAATAATAGGCATGAACAAACTTTAAGGGTATGTTGACTTCTTCTTTTGATAAGCCATTTTTTTTTTGGAATAAGGTAAAGGTTTTTGATGAATTTTAAATGGTTTAAAATCTTAATGATGTTTTGATCAATAACTTTGGAATATCTTGTTTGAAAATATAAAAACAATCTCAACACACATCAATTTGGTACCATATCCCTAGAATGCTCTAATGTGTGTATTTTTTGAACATTTTCACAGGTTGAAACACAAGAATAGCTTCCATGCAATCTACCTAGCACATAATTGGTTCGTAAACATGGCTCTAATAGGTAGTTTTGCTATTTTACCTTTATGTAATAAGTTTTCTGTTCAAAATAGATCTTAGCCTTTCATCCCCCAAGTATGTTAAGGGGCTTCCCACACACACCGAAGCACGATTTTGCGCAATCTGTTAAGACTACTAGAGGAAGTTCGAAAGAGCTAAAATCCTTTTATCGTGCACCCCATTAAGGATACACGCGTTTCATTTTATAGTGGGTCAGATTCTCACGGCAAAATCAAGTGTATCCCACTTTGGATTGTCCCTCTCACTAGCCCTTTTAAGGCAATCTCGGGAGGCCAGCCCACTAAGTTTTAAACATGTTCATTTGAAAGCATGAAAAAGTGGATTTGGTAGAGCAAGTTTGGGAATTTGATTCACTCAAAGAGTGAAGAGCATATCCCTATTGCTTTTCCTTTATCCCAAACACTCACAATCAATTTGGTTCTTTTTCAACCCTGTGACAAAGGGGTTCTTAGAATTGATGTGTTTATTCTTTCCCTTTTATGATTAAACTATGTTTTGAACTTTGAAATGCCACAAGCTAAGGGAATGTGCAAGCTTGATGAGAGAAATACCTCAAACGATGCTAGCAAAGGCTAGGCACATTTTTAAGTAGTAGTTTTTCTCATTTTCTCTCCAAATTCTTCCCTTACCTTAGCAAAACGTTCCCTCCATCGACAAGTTAGTCAGCACAATACAAACAAAGTGAGGGGAAACCAAAATCAAAGCTTAGAATGATATAGTTGATTATGCTTTTGATTCTTTTTACCAAAATACTTGCAAAATTTTTTACAAACTTAGGGACTAAACTCCCAATTTAATGATACGTATTTCTATTTGTAAGCATCTACAACAACAATGTATTTAGCATATAACTCTACCTCCTTTTCTAAATCATTGTTGAGAACAAAGGTAGTGTGTACCCAATTTTCCTTTCTTATCCTCTTAGCAATCAATTTCTCCTCTAAGTTATGTCTTCTCTCTAGTTTTTGAACTTTCTTATCATAGACCATACTCCTGAGATAGAAAAAAACATGAACGTGAAGTCAGAATACAGTCATCATTTTAACACAATTGATAAAATATAGAAAATATAGCCACGCGACATTGTCCAGACTATATGCGAGATACAATTTAACAAAGATGTGATTACTTTAACTACGAGTGTCACCAAAAGGGGCTCAAGCAAGATTAAAATAACCAGGTGTGATATCAAATTTTATTTACGCGTGAACTCTTTACTAAACGCAACAACAGTGATTGTTTTAATAAAATATAAAGGTGCAGTTAGGCGACATTGTCTATACTCAACGCAAGATCTAATTTGGCAAAGATGTGATTATTTTAACCATGAGCATCACCATAAGGGGCTCAAGTGAGATTAAAATAACCAGGTGCGATATCAAATTGTATCTACGCGTGAAATCTTTATCAGACGCGACAAACTATTGCTATAAAAGTGATATTTCATTAATCAAAGGTGACATTTAAAATAAAGGAAGCAAGAAATTAAATGGATAAGGTAGAGTACTCCCTTCACACCAGACGTAAAATGATTCCTCGGTCGCGGCTTTTTAATTCTGATCACGCGACATTTAAATGACTAAAGGCATCAACAGTTTGTCCAAAACGTGAGAGTTTAATTTCTGATCGCGTGATTTCTTTCACCAAAAGCGTGATTCTACAGGCTAAAAAGCGTAAGAGTTCAGACTGTAGGTGATATTTTAATTTCCTTTCGTGACATTTCTTTGCTTTAGGCGTGACTTCTTTACTGGCAGGCGTGATTTCTTTTCTGTAACCTGCAAACAGTAAGCAAATGCATGTAATTCTAGCCTAAATTTTGCAAATAACGTGGAAATAATGATGAATTTGAGGCCTAGGGCCCCACGGTGGGCGCCATTTGTGTGTGAGTGATTTACACCTTCATGAAATAACAAGATTTAGAAGACAATTACACTATTCAAAGCAAACTAATCTAAATAATGCACAATTAATCTAAATATCTCATGGATCTCTAAAATAAAGTGGTAAATGAGTCTCTCAGCTATGATCCTCACTAGTGACACTCTAAAGATGAGAATTAAGCTATATGATATGCAAATTTAGATCTATTCTATCAAATTCTAGCTCTATTTGATGAACAATCTACTATGATCAAAGCAATTTAAGCTAATTAGCAATGACAAATGATAAGTGAGTGATGTGGATGCAAATTGACAGAGCTTTGCTGCAATTCAAAGATATGGAGTGGATGAATTATGACTCTAAATGCCTTCAATATATAAGATTTTCCCAAGGGTAGGGGGTAGAGTGAGATAACCATGGTTATGCTTGGGTAAGGTCAATTGGCTTTGCTTTGTCCATAAATGGGGGGACAAGGAGGGGACAATCATTTAAATGGTTTCAAAAGGTTGGACCATTTCAACAAAAGTGAGTGATTTGTGTCTATTTTGTCTCCTTTTTGCTTTGTTGAAGGAAATTAGTATTTATTAATTAATTAAAGTAATTAAATTTAGCCATGAAGGATAAGATGTTCATTTTGATTTTTCATTTCAAGAACTATATCATTAATTGAATTTAATCAATTTCGTAGTGTTTTTTCTCCTTTTCAAGCTTTATTTAATCATTTAATCATTTAATTGAATTTTCCATTGATTTGAATTGCCTTTGTTCCATTTATTGATTTTTCATATTATTTTGATGATTTGATTGTACTTTTTAATTGATTTAAGCCCTTGCCAATTTTTTGTGTCTACAACTACTATGGTCATCTACTTCTTTTAAGACTCTCCAACAACTTCAAATCACTCTCAAATCCTTCTCAATTCAACTATGCACCCATAGGCTCAATCAAGAAACTTTGCTCCCAATCTATTCTTCATAATAGGAATACGTATCCTTACTATTCATTGGTCACTTTCAACTAGTTTTGATCCACTTTTATGGATTCTTCCAAATTTTTTCCATCGAGTTCTTCCTTTTCTTGATTTTAGGCCTTGTAGCCTTTTTAGCCCAATTAGGCCTCCTCAAAATTGAAATGTTTCATTTCCTCCCAATTATCCTTAGAAAACCACTAAACTAACTATGTATTCTTTATGAGGTCAACCTAGGCTCTAGGATTTTCTAGGTTTTAAGTCCCCAAGTTGTCCGTACATAGGACTTCTAGCAAACCCCTATTTTAAGGGTTTCTAGGGCATGTAGTCTAGTCTGGTTTCTTTTCTTTAAACATATGCTCCAATGACCTCCTCTGATCTTCTCCTTGCACACACATGTCAAGGAAACATTCCCCTAAACTCTCTCACCATTTATTGGTTTAAACCAATCCATCTGGCAAGCTCTCTTTCCATTGCACTGTACAAGATCCTAGCCAAAATACCTTTGTACTCACCTATGACTTGGTTGTAATAATAGCTCCCCTACACACATAGACTCCAAAATCCATATTTAAAATATTTAGAAACACACCTTGGGACTTTAACCTTAGTCCTTATTACCTTGGTGGTTGGATAGAACCACCTACAAGATAAATTTTGCAAAGATCTTCATGGAGACCTTAAGGTGCTCCTATACCATTCTTTCCCTGCAACAAGAAATTCAAGGTACCTAAGGTGTGAAAAACTCCAAACTAATTCCATGCTTCCTAAAGTAACTCTCTATTATCCAAGTAGCCTCTGACTCAGGTTTTTTCTCCCATTTGACTAGATGCTCCATGTAAGTCTTCCTCCTACTCTTCTTCTTCACTCTTGAATCTGGAATTATCTCTACTTGTAGCTTGATCTTATTAGGTACTTTGAGTTCTACCACATCCTTAGTCACCTCTATATTGTACTTTGCCTAATCTATTTCTGAACCCTTGTACTGAATCAAGTCCTTCACATTGAAAATGGGAGAAATGGATATATCCTTGGGTAGATCTATTTTTTAGGCATTGGAGAAATACTTAGCCAACACCTTACATGGTCCAATCCTCTTCATCTATAGTTTTCTTGGTATACCTTTCTATAGCCTCACTTTGTTAAAAAATACCATCACCAAGTCTCCTATCTGAAACTATAAGTCTCTTGTCCCTTCATCTTTCTTAGCTTTAAGCTTCTGATTTTCCTCCATTGGGGTCTTCTTCACTTTCTCATGGACCTCTCTCATTGAATGACTAAAGTCATCAGCATGTCCATTGATCCCTTCATAACCTTTTAGATCTCTAAGGTCAAAACATCCCTTGGATATAGTCCATGTACAAAATCTCAAATGGACTCTTACCAGTAGTCTTGTTTGCAATGTCATTATAGGAAAAATCTTCTTATGGGGTGACTTGTCCCCATCCTTGTCCATAATCCTTAAACATCTCAAAAAATTACCAGGGACCCTATTAATTACTTCTGTTTAGCCATCCATTTGAGGATGATATGCAGAACTATGAGCTAAATTAGTACCTAGTCTTTTCCAAAGGGTCTTTCAAAAGAGTCTCATAAATTTCACATCTTTGTCTATAATTATGCTCATTGGAAAACCATGTATCCTTACTATCTCCTTAAAGAAAAGGTGGGCAATGTGACTGGCATCATGTGTTGTTTTACATAGGATAAAGTGACTCATCATACTAAATTTGTCCACTACCACAAACACACTACCCAAACAATTTGGTGTCCTAGGTAGCCCCACTATGAAATACATACTTATGCACTCCCATGTTCTATTTGGGATGGTCACTAGTTGGTAAACACTTGTATTCAATGATGTCCCCTTTTCCTTTTGACATACTCCACATTTCTCAACATACCTTCTTCTATCCTTCTTCATTTTAGGCCACCAATATAATCTCTCCACTAGGTCTAGGGTCTTATTTAACCCAAAATTTCCACTTAAGCTACCATTGTGCTTCTCTTGGATGAGGTTATCCATCATGAAACCCCTTGGAAAAAATATTTTTTTCCCCTTAAATAGTAAACCATTCTGTAAAGTATATTCACCATATTCACTATAAAAATGATTTTCAAAATGATTACAAACCTTATAGATATCTGAGAAATATGGATCCCCTTCATAAATATCCGTGAATCCTTCAACCCCCATTCTCTAGAACTATATTTCTTGAACAATAAGCAACATCCTACTAAAAGCATCTACAACCTTATTGTTTACCCCCTTCTTGTGCTTGATTGTAAAAGTGTATGATTGCAGATTCTCCATCCACTTTATATACCTCAAATTGAGCTTCTCTTGTTTATTTATGTAGCTTAAGATCTGGTTATCAGTATATAGAAAATTATTTTGGCAACAAATAGTGCCTACACTTCTTAAGAGGTTACACCAAAGCATAAAGATCTAGAGCGTAGGATGAGTATCTAGACTATGCTTCATTTAACCTTTCACTAAAGAAGGCCACTTGTCTTCCTTCCTAGCTTAGTACTACACCAACCACTATGTTTCTAGCATCACATTCCACAATGAATAACTTATCACAACTTTGCAACACTAGTATAGGTTGGGTATCCACTTCCTTCTTCAATCTTTCAAACCCTTCATTTTCTTCCTTGGTCCATATGAACTTTGTCTTGACTCCACCCTTTATGGTATCTAGGACAGGTTCACAGATTTCATAGAATCTTCTCACAAACTTCCTATAGAATTGGGCCCACCCATGCAAGCTTCTCACTTTAGTCCCTATCTTAGGTTTAGGCCAACTCAAAATGGCTTCAAATTTGATTTTATCCATCTTCAAGTCACCTTGGGAGATTACAAATCCTAGGTAGACTAACTCTTGTTTCATGAATTTACTCCTCTCAAGGTTTATGGTTAACTTCTCTTGTTGTAGCCTTTTCAACACAAGTTCTAGGTGCTTCATGTGTTGTTCTTTTGTTTTGTTGAAGATAAGGATATCATATAGATATACTACTATAAATTCCCCTAATTAATCATTTTATACTTCATTCATGACCCTCATAAAAGTACTAGGTGCATTTGTAAGCCCAAATGGCATTACTAACCACTCATATAATCCCTCTATGGTTTTAAAACCTAATTTTCAATCATCCCCTTCTTTCATCCTAATCTAATAATAACTACTCTTGAGGTCTATTTTACAAAAGTACATAGCACCCCTTAAGCAATCCATTAAGTCTTCTATTCTAGGAATAGGAAATCTATACCTTATTCTTATCCTATTTATTTCCCTATAGTCAACACATACTCTCCACTTACCTCCCTTTTTAGGATCCAATATCACTGGAACAACACATGGACTGATGCTCTTTCTTATCAGACCTTTATCCAATAGCTCTTGCACTTGACTTGCAATCTCTTTATTCTTCTCTAGTGTCATCTTGTAGGTAACCTTGTTAGGCAATGATGCCCCTAGAACAAAATCAATTTTATGATTGATTTCTCCCTTTGTAGGTAGTGTAGCTAGTGTCCTTTCACATATGATGTCCCTAAACTAATCCAACAACTATTTGACTTCAGCAGGAATAGGAGCTTAATTGGGTGTCTCTTCCTCCTTTGGTTTCACCAAGATTGCATAACAAATTCCTTCTTCCTCCTTCATTTATTTTAGGAATATTTTCCCACTCATTAGAAGAGTATTGGAGTCCATCTTCTCCACTATATCTTCTTGTATCAAAGACTGTATCTTATAAGTAACTTCATTCTTCTAGAATGAGTACTTATTCTCCTTACCATGGTGGACTACCTCCCTATCATATTGTCATGGTATTCCTAGCAATATATGGCATGCATCCATTGGTAGCACATCACAAAGTATATTGTCTCGATACTTGCCTATAGTAAAATCAACCCACACTTGTTCATTGACCAATATGTTTTTCCCCTTATTCAAGCAAGTTACTTTGTATGGGCCAACATGAGTTATCTTAGTTATTTTTAAATTCTGTAGTGCTTGCTTTGAGATAACATTGTTTGGAGACCCTAATTTTATTATGACCCTACACACCTTGCCAAGAATCTTACATTTGACCATAATAAGAGCCCTCCTTTGTTTGTGATCATCCTTTGTAGGTTCTTTGATCAAAATCCTCCTAAGCATGAGGTTCTCTCCCTTCTCTGAATCCAAACTTATCTCAGACTATTTGGTCATGTCTTCTTCTTCCACATATGCAATTTTATTTTCCCCTCATGAATATGATGGCTTATCTAGACACCTATAGGTAGGGTGACCTAATTGGCCACAATCATAACACTTTATTGAAGCAAAATGTGTGATTCTTCCAAAACCACCTGATCTGCCTCTTCCACCACTGTGAAAACCTATTCCTCTTCCATATCGTCCTCTATTTTTTTACTCATGGGTTTGTTCAACAAACTTGGAGTCTCCTTGACCTTTGGTCTCATTGTTTCTACCACTAGAACCTCCTCTATGTCCTCCTCTAGAGTCTCTACCTCTTCCTCTACCCCTAGAGTTATAATCTTGCTTCTTTTTGAGTTGTTCTTCCACCTTAAGGGTAATTTGAAAAAACCCATGGATATAAGTTAAAGTAAAGAGGCTTAACTCTTCTTGAATATTCCATCTAAAGCCATTGAGATACCTAGCCACTTTAATGCTCTCTACCTCTTGCACTCTGGACCTAAGGCATAACTTTTGAAATTCTTCAGTATAGGATGCCACATCTAAATCTTTTTGTCTGAGATTATGTCTCCTTTTGTGTAGTTGGATGTCATAATCCTCTTGTAGGTATTTTTCCTTCACCTTAGCCACCATAGCCTTCCAATTGGCTATTGGCTACTTCCCTTCTCTTTCTCTTTCCTCTTGTAAGAACTTCCACCAAGTTAATGCTTGTCCCCTTAATCTTGATTTCTCTATCTTTACCTTCCCTTCCTTTATGATTCCATCACACTCAAAGTGATTTTCCATACACTCAATCCATTCCATCACCATTTCTACATCCATTCGGCCAAAGAATACTAGGATGCCTTCTAATGCTTTTCCACTTAGTGCCTTGAGGTATTTGAGGAATGGCTCCTTAGGTAATGGAGGGCCTGGTTATGGTTCTCCCTCCTCTTCAACTTGATTCATTCCTTTTTCTTTATCCTCTCCTATCATTTCTTTCATTTTACTTGTAGTCTCTATAACTTCTACCAGCTTTTGCTTCATATCCTCCATAACTTCTTCTAGAAGTCTATTCTTTACTTATTTCTCTGACAAGTCTCTTGCCAACTCTGCATTGGTCACCATGGTGTCTTATCTAGTTTAATCACTTCCTTATGTCATACACTATCAGCTTCCTAAGCCTTTCAATGGCTGTAATACCACTTTGATGGGGAGCTCTAACTCCTAAGAACTTCCTTGTCCTAGGAAGACCAAAGAGTAGGTCTTGAATAGAGAAAGGAACCTCTTAGGAGTTAGAGCTCCACATAATTCTCCCTTATGATGTTTTCCCTCATTGAACACTTGGGAATACATAGTTGATGTCCCTTAAACAAAATACCATCCTATATCAAGAAATCTTCATATTCAACATGAGAATGCTTAGAGAAATCAAAAGAAATTTAATAAATATCACTGAAATCTTAATCACCCTTATACATGCCCTTAAAAGAATAAATTCCTACACTTTGGATTTTAACTTCTTTCAATTCTATTGTTCTCTTACTTAATACATCTACCACCTTATTGTAAACTCCCTTTTTATGTTTTATGGAAGTGTAGGATTGAATTGATTCAACCCACTTCTGTGTTTGTCGCTCAACTTTTCTTGACTATTCAAAAAACTATAGGCATGATTATCTATAAAGACAAAAAACCCTTTTGATTGGAGATAATGCCTCCACTTCTTTGGTGCTTGGACTAAATCATATAATTCCAAATCATAAGAGGAATACTTCCTCTTTGCATAATTCAATTTTTCTATGAAAAAGGATATAGACCTTCCTTCTTAGCTCCAAAAAATGCCTATAGCAAGATTAGAAGCATCACACTCAATAGTGAAAATATTTTGAAAATTAGGAAATACAAGTATAGGTTTCTCTGATACCTTTTTTTTCAACATTTGAAAAGCTTCTTCTGCCCCTTTAGTCCACACAAATCTACACTTTTGTCCACCATTGATGGTCACAAGAATGGGAGCACACAACTGACTGAAGTTCCTGATGAACCTCCTATAGAAGGATGCAATTCCATGAAATCTCATTACTTCTATCATTGTCCTTGGAGAAGGCCAACTTAGGATATCTTCCAGTTTCTTAGGGTCCATTTTGATGTTCCCATATGAAATTACAAATCTGATATAGACAATCTCTTCTTGCATAAAAAAACACTTTTCAAAGTTTATAAAAAGATTCTCCTCATGCAACCTTTTAAGGACTTAATTAAGATGCTTCAAATGTTCATCATTATCTCTATTGAAAATAAGGATATCATCTAGGTAAAATATAACAAATTTACCAAGGAAGGGTTTTAACACTTCTTTCATGGGTGTCATGAATGTACTTGGAGCATTTGATAAGCCAAAGGGCATCACCCTCCATCCATAGAATCCTTCATTAGTCTTAAAGGAAACCTTCCACTCACCACCAACCCTTATCCTTATTTGGTGGTAGCCACTCTTCAAAACCACTTTTGAGTAATACCTTGCACCCCAAAATGATCCAATGGATCTTTTATCCTAGGTATAGGGAACCTATCCGTAATTGTGATTCCATTAATTTCTCTAAAGTCAGTACACAAAACCTCCATGTGCCTAACTTTTTGGGGGCCAAAAGGGACGGTACTGCATAAGGAGTGAGACTTTTAGTTATCTAACCCTTATCTAGGAGTTTGTGTATCTTTCTATACATCTCTTTGTTTTGTTTTAGGATTAACTTATAAGATGCTTTATTAGGTAGGGTTTCTCCAGGGATCAAGTCAATGTTGTGACTTATCTCTCTAGCATGGGGTAGCTCACTTGGAAAGTCTCTTGTCACAATGTCCTTATATTGATCTAATAGGTGTGATACTTCTTTAGGACCTACTCTCCTCAAAGGTTTTATTTAGTTCTCATATTTCTTTGGTCTTTCATCTTTTGGTAAAATAACTAGAACATAGCAAGGGGTTCCTTCTTTTATAGTTTTTAAAACTCCTTTTCAAATTTTTAAAAAAACTTTGAATCTTTATGTTCTTCTGCACTATCAGGTAGGGCTAAGAATGTTACATTTTCTCCCTTGTAGTTGATGGTATAGGTTTTTAATCTTCCATCATGGTGTGCCTCCACATCATAATGCGAGGGTCTTCCAAGTAGTAAATGATAGGCATCCATTGGAACTATGTCACATAGCACCTTGTCTTTCTACTTTCCAAGTTGAAACTCCACCCAAGCTTGTTCTTCTATGATAGTTTTTTGGTTCTTTGTGGTCCATGATACCTTTTAAGGGTTGGGATGTGGTTCCCTCCTTAATTTCAATTTCTTTATTTCTTCTTCAGATACTAAGTTGTCCATAGACCCAAGTTGTCAATCACCATTCTGCATACTTTGTTTCCACTTCTGCAGGTGGTTCTAAATAAAGTCTTCCTTTTCAGGGGATCTTGAGTACTTGGTGCTTTAAAAAAGGTCCTTCTCATAATGAGAACCTCTCCTTCATGTGGTTCATAGGATTCATGTGCATGATCCCCTTGATTATCTTCTTCCCTTACTAATTTTTCCCTTCTCTCTCCTTGATTGCTTTCCTTCTTTGGAGACTTGGATGCAAAGTTTCTTGGTTTGTTACATATGTAATATCTTAGAGGTTCTAAACTTATCCCTCTAAATATTCCCCTTTAATTTCTTCTTCTTCCCCTATAGGAGCCTTGAGAACTACTTTCTCTAAAAAGGTTCTCTTGGTTTGTCTCACCAAACTTCCTAGGACCTTTCCCTCTTCCACGGTTTGATCCTCTATTGGAATAGTCCCAAGGGATAACTGAGAGGGGGGGGGGGGGGGGGTGAATCAGTTATCAGATAGTTTTAATTATTTTCTCTAATTAAGTAAAAAATATCATTAAGCATATACACAATAAGATAACACAAAATAGAACACCACAATTTTGGTTACGGGGAAACCAAAATAGGTAAAAACCCTGATGGGAATTAGCACCCACAAAGAACTATACTTGAGTATAATAATCCTTGTTAGAAGATATTACAACCCTTTTATGAGTTAATATTTACAATACAATAAGTACAGTGACCTGGTTAAGGGTCAGAGCCTGTTAGAAGTCTTTTACAAACAACCCTGTTAGGGCTAAGGACTCACTATCCAAAAGCACACTGCTAAAATGATAAAGGTTGCAACCTTCAGTAAAATAGATATACACTATATATGATAATGAATTGTTTGAGTAGACCTACTTTCTTGATCAGTTCCAATGTATTGTATGCACTCTCTACTTCTTCACATAGATCTTTATTTGATGAATGAAATAGCCTTACTATCCCAAAACAATATGCATTCTGCTCTGTTCTTTTTCTATCTCTTTTCTTCTCATTCACACTTAATGATAAAAAATGAACTATTATATGTATCTTCTCCAAAATATATTATCACGTCAGCTATAGAAATCCCTTCAATGCTTCTCTTGTCGGCTAAACTAAGCATGCAACATAATTAGAACCGCACAACTCAATATGAATAGACACATCGCTTCACATAGTTGGCTCCACAAAAATTATCCAAATGTCATGCTTTGAATGAAACAAAATTAGCGCATTTGGTTAATTATCTTCCACTCCTAACTAAAAATGAATCTGAACACACATATCCCATAGATAGGCACAACTAAAGAATCAATAAGATTACTGTCAGCTTTCTGAAAATAATCCTTTGAAACTTTGGCTTGTAAATAAAGTAACATAACTCAATTGTAACTGAACTTCAGAATCTATGCGTATGAACATGGTATCATAACTATGTCTGAAACCTTACTGCTATATACTATATGTTGTCATCAATGACAAACATACAGTCAACTATTTGCACAAAGGAAAATCTCCAACAACCTCCCCCTTTGACATTGATGGAAACATATTTTTAAAAACACCATTAATCCAAAAGTGTCTTCTTTCTTTTTATAATCTTCTCAACATCCTCATCAAGGGTTCCTCTTCACTACTACATCTCCTTTGATTGTGTTTTTATTTTCATGACTGTATACTCCCCTAGAGTATATACTACCCCTTTCTATATACTCCTTTGACATCAATGGCAAAGGATGCCAAATACAAATAAGGACATGTACTACTCTTGAAGTAGAGTAGTCAACCACTCATTAGTCACCAAGGACTGATGCATTTACCATGAGTTCTAATCAGACTCAGGAAAGGGAATTACTACCAACTTCTTCCTGAGATACTCAAAAGTATCTTTTGATAAAGGTTTTGTAAATATGTCTACCAATTGATCTTTGGTTCTCACATAATCCAGCTTTAGTTTTCTTTTAGTAACTTTTTCTCTTAGAAAATGATATTTTATTTCTATGTGTTTTGTCTTTGCATACATCACATGGTTCTTTGACATATTAATGGTGATGGTGTTGTCACAATGAATGAAAATATGATAATTAATCTGAATTCCAAAGTCTTTAATCATCTATTTGATCCAAACTATTATTGAAAAATTCAATGTGGCTGCTACATACTCAGCTTCTGCTATTGACTGAGAAATACAGTTCTTCTTCTTACTTGTCCAAGTAACCAACCTATTTCCAAGAAATACTGCTCCTCCTAAGGTACTCTTTCTTTCATCAACACAACCTTACCAATTTGCATCTGTGTACACATGAAGTTCTACATTCTCTGAATTAGGATACCATAAACCATAGTCTATAGTTCCCTTTAGATATCTTAATATTCTTTTTATTGCCATTAGGTGATTCTGTTTAGGTTTAGCTGCAAATATCGCAACAATGCCAACTGCATTGGAAATATCTGGTTTAGATTGAGTGAGATATATGAGTTTTCTAATCATGGATTTGTAAAGTGTTTTTTCAACTCTTGTGGAGTCATCATTTTTAGAAAGCTTGCTTCATGTTATCATGAGAGTGCTTATTGGCTTGTAATCTTCCATTTTGAATGTCTTCAATATCTCCTTCACATATTTAGACTGATTTATGAATATACCTCTGTCTGTCTACTTAACATTTAATCCCAAAAAGTATTTTATAGGTCCAATCATGCTAATTTCAAATTCACTCTGCATCTCTTTGGTATATTCTTCACTAAGCTTGTCATTACCTCCAAAAATAATGTCATCCACAAAGATAGTAACAAGTAATAGTCCTTTAGGTGTCTCTTTGATGAATAAGTTGCAATCTGTTGCTCCCTTTTTGAATCCAATCTTTGTCAAGTAATCATCAAGTCTCTCATACCATGCTCTTGGGGCCTGTTTAAGTCCATAAAGGACTTTATTTAGTCTACATACCATGTATGGTTTGTCTAAAACTTTGAATCCTTCAGGATGCTCTATGTAAAATTCCTCCTTCAATTCACTATTCAGAAATGCTGACTTGAGATCCATCTAATATAGTTTAAAGTTCTTGAATGTTCCATAAGCTAAAAAAAACTTTATAGCTTTAAGTCTGCTCACATTGGAAAATATATCAAAATAGTCAATTCCTTCTCTCTGTGCATATCCTTTACATACCAATCTTGCTTTGTTTCTTATCACTATCCTATCTTCATTGATTTTGTTTCTGAATATCCACTTAGTTCCAATCATGTTCTTATGACAAGGTCTAGGGACCGATTCCCATGTGTCATTCTTAATTATTTTATCTAATTCTTTTTACATTGCATTTTTCCAATCTGAATCATTACACACATCTTCAACACTTAAGGGTTCAATTTGTGAAAGTAAACATGCCTCTTCATCAATGGTTGAACCTTTTTCTCTAGATCTGGTCAAAACTTTACTGCTCTGATCTCCAATAATATCTTATTTTGAATGGTATTTAGATGTTTATTTTGAGATTTTAGGTGTGACACTCTCATTTGTGATCTGTGATTCTTCTTGACTTGGTTCAAGGTTATTGCATGATACATAAATACAGTCTAACATTTCTTCAATAACTATTTATTTATTGATAGGTCTAGGTTCATCTTCAATCATAGGTGCATATTCATAATATCTCTCTTGAATCGTGAACTTCTCATCAATCTTCACATGTGCACTTTCAATGGGTTTCTTCAACCTTAAATTAAAACATCTGTAAGCTTTTCTCTTCATAGAGTAACTAATAAAAATACCTTCATCACTTCTAGCATCAATTTTTCCAACACCATCATCTCTCTTGATGTAGCACTTGCTTCCAAAGATTCTGAAGTATTTTACTATAGGTACATTACCAAACCAAAGTTCATAAGGTGTTTTGTCTACACCTTGTCTTATTTAAATTTTGTTGATAGTATAGACTGTTGTATTGACTACATCTCTCCAATAGGTTTGCACAATTTTTCCTTTAATCATGATAGTGCGCATTGTGTCAAGTATTATTTTGTTTCTTCTTTCTGTAATTCCATTTTGTTGAGGGTTTCTGGGAGCCCTTAGTTATCTTTTGATCCCATGTTCTTCACAGTACTCAAGAAACTTGTCAAAGGTGAACTCTCCTCCTCCATCAGATCTTAAACATTTTATCTTTAATCTTGACTCATTTTCAAATTTAGCTTTGAATACTTTGAACTTTTCAAAAGCTTCAAATTTGTCTTTTAAGAACACAACCCACATCATTCTAGAAAAATCATCAACAAGAAAAATGAAATACCTTTCACCATAGTATGATCTTTTTCAAGTAGGTCCACATAAGTCTATATGCACTAGATCCAATTTGTTCGCTACAGAGTTCAATTTTCTTTTGAATGAGGTCCTCACATGATTTCCCATCACACATTCCCTGCACATAGTATCAACTAGTCTTGCAATACTAGGAAGGTCTCTTACTGTCTTTACATTGCTTATCTTTACTATGTTGTCAAAATTGATATCAAAAATTATTTTGTACCATAACCAACTGTCATCCACTTTTGCAACAAAACAACTTACTTTAGAGTTAAGTTAAAAAAACATTACCTTTGGTCTTTGAACCCGATGCAATCATGTCTCCTTCTTTGTGGTTAATAATGCACCTGCTATTTTTGAATTTGGTGCAGGAGCACCCTGAATGAACCAAGTTTTCCTATGGAACCTAGTGATTACATCAAGGTCCTAAGAGGCCTTTAGTTATGTTAAGACATTGGGTTAATCATTAGACCACTTTGTAAGACCATAGTTCCAAGTTTGGCAACCTATGAGCCCTTGGTCAACTATTGGTCATTAATGGTCCAAAACCATAGGAATAGGTTGTTTTAGTGTTTTGTATGTTTGGATCCATTAGGGATCATAAAAATAAGGTTGTGACCAAATTCGTTCATCAGATTTGAAAAATTACAAAATATGTAAAAGTTGCTCAAAAGTTGTCAAGCAACTTTTGAGCAAACTTGACAACTTTTTGAAAAACAACTCCCAAATGATCAATTAGTTCAAATATGTTATGTAACCATTGGAAGTGCCTACAAAAATTCCTTTCCACCATGGGAATTCAATGAACCTTGGTGGAAATCTTGTTTATATGATTCTCTTTAAGAATTTGCAAGATAGGTACTGCAAAATGCAGGGAGATGGAGTTATAATGATGCCCTAGGTGTGTATCACTATGTATGCACCAATTTAGAATTAGGAAAACAATCATAACTCTCATTTGGGGATTAATCAGAGACTCCAAATAGGAGGCCTAATTAGCCTAATTATAAAAGCAATTTGGTGTGTTACCTTGTCTCTTTCTCATTTCCATGTGCCAGGGTTTGAGTCCAAAGTCCTAGGCCATAAAGGGTGTCTGAATACCTCATTTTTTAAGGGGGTTATGTGGAAGAGTCCTGTTTAAGATCAATTTTCCTTCAAAAAAAGGCTACAAGCCTAGTATTGAGTGTGTGAAGCAACTATGTCATATGGGTTGCAATTGAGTGAAAGAATGATTGGAAATATATGGTAGGGACCTAAATAGACCATACCTATGAGCATAGGTCACCCCTAGTCCTATAAGTCACTTTTGGGGTATTGTTGAGGAATTGGGTCAAGTGCTTGTGAAGCCACTCTTGGTAGTTAGTATTGTTGGATTGGTGAAACCTAGTGATTAGGTTTACCTTGGGGTTTTGGGGTTGTCATAACCTTAACCAAGTCCTTTCCCACACTTATGATAAGTGTGAAGAATTTTGGCCCTAGGCAATTGGAGTTTTGGGGTGCATTACCCTATTTAAGTCATTTGGAGGCTTCCTACTACCCACTTTGCATCAAGTGGTATCAGAGCTATGTCTTCTCCTAAGGATGAAGATATCCCTTCATGGGTTACAAAAAGTGAACTAGCAAAGATGGTGAGAGAACAAAGGGAAGAAAATGCAGCCTTGACAAGAAGATTTCAAGAGTTGGAGAACAAGGTAGAGAGGGGTAAAGAGGACACTTTTGGTGGTGAAGAAGGGAGTGATTCAGATGATGAAACCCTTAATCAAGATGTGAACATTCCTACAAACTAGAGACCCCTTCTAGATGCCTTAAATTCTATGGGGAGAAGAACCATGAAAGAGAAGTTGGATTTACCAACGTTTAGTGCAAAGATGAATGGAGATTTGGCCTTGGAGTGGATAGAGGCCTTGAAAAGATTCTTTGAGTGTGAGGACATCCCTAAGAAGTAGAGAATGAATATGGAAAGATCCAAGTTCAAGGGTAACTTTGTGGAACTTCATCCAAACGGAGAGGGTGATGAATGGGAAGAGTATGATCTCTTCATGGAACAAAATTATTGCATTGGTCAAGGAGACCTATATGCCTGAAGACTATGGGGTATAAATCCATAGGAGGAAGAAAAACCTAAATAAGAAGGATATGGATTTGGGCTCATACACTGAGGAGTTCCTAAAACTACGTATGAAGACAAATGTGGCAGAACATGAAGAAGAAAATTTAGCAAGATATATGAATGGTCTCAAGGTATCTATTCAAGAGGAGCTCAGCCTACATTACCCTACCATAGTAAACAAGTTTTATCAAATGGAACTCAAGGTAGAGGAAAAGTGGAAGAGAAAAAAGGAGTTTGGAAAGGGAAAGAGTAATGACAATGGGAAGAACTTTAGAGGGAGAGGAACCTCTTGGAATAGAGGACAATACAATGGTAATAGCAACATGACCCCTGACCAAGGAGACAAAGAAAATAGTGATACTAACTTCAAAGGTAACTATAGAGGGAGAAGACCCTTCAATAGGGGAAGGGAAAATACAAGAAGAGGAAATGGACCATTAAGGTGTTACTATTGCAATCAATTGGGACACCATGTAGACATATGCCCTAAGAAGAGAAAAAATAACAATCAAGGAGAAAGAAGAGCACAACTCATTGAAGAGGTCAAGAAAGAAGATAATGCAAATGCAAGAGACTTATAACAAGAGCAAGGAGCATGTTTGATTATTAGACAAGTCTTCCTTCAAGTACCAAAAATTCAATAACCTCCTCAAAGGAAGAATCTCTTCCGGACAAAGATCAAATGCAATGGGAAGGTATGTAATTTACTTATAGATTCTGGCTCAACTAAAAATTTAGTATCTTGTGAAATGGTACAAAAGTTAAACCTCCCTAAGAAGCCTCATCCTTTTCCTTATCACATCTCTTGTCTAACAAAGGATCAACAAACCTTAGTGACTGAACAAGCATGGATAGAGTTTTCTAAAGAAAACTTTAAAGACAAAGTTCTTTGTGATGTTTTTGAAATGGATGCTTCCCACATCCTTCTAGGTAGGCCTTGGTAGTATGATGTAGATGCCACACACCATTGTAGGAAAAATACCTACTCTATAACTAAAGATGGGAAAACAATCACCATGAAGCCCCTGCCTGATACCAAAATAGAGAAAGAACCTACTATCATAACCATGGGTGAAAAAGAAATGATTAAAGTACTAAAGGAGCCTGAAATTGAAGCTTTTATCCTAATATCCAACCCTAAGGATAGTATAAGGTCTGATAATGATGATCCTATACCAGATGAAGTGAAGGAATTTCTTACAAAATACAATGATGTCACTATTAGTGACCTACCCAAAACACTCCCTCCTTTAAGAGATATGAGTCACCAAATAGACTTGATACCTAGTTCATCCTTGCCTAAAAAGGCCCCATACAAAATGACACCAGTTCAACATCCAGAGATTGCAAGGCAAGTCAATGAATTTTTAGAGAAGGGACTAATTCAAAAGAGTCTCAGTCCATGTGTTGTCCCATTAGTCCTAGCCCCTAAAAAGGATGGAAAGTGGAGATTATGTATTGACAACAAAGCCCTAAAAAAAATCACTATAAGATACAGGTTCCCAATCCCAAGAATGGAAGATCTACTAGACCAATTAGGCACTACTTATTATTTTACAAAGATTGATTTAACATCAGGCTATCACCAAATTAGGATAAAGCTAGATGATGAATGGAAGACAACATTTAAGAAAACTGAGGGATTGTTTGAGTGGCTTGTTATGCCATTTGGCTTGAGTAATGCTCCTAGTACATTCATGAGACTCATGAATGAGGTCTTTATTGATTTTATTGGCAATTTTTTGGTCATATATTTGGATGAAAGTATGATTTAAAATCATAGAAAAGAGGAACATCTAGACCATTTTGAGCAAGTTTTGAAGAGGCTCCATCAGCACAAGTTAGTAATTAACTTGGAAAAGTGTATGTTCAAGAAAAAGGAACTTGTCTTCCTAGGATTTGTCATCTCCCAAGGCACCCTCAAAATGGATCGAGAGAAGGTTGCAACAATAGTCAACTAGCCTCCACCAAAGAAACAAGGTGATGTTAGAAGCTTTCATAGTTTAGAAACTTTTTATAGAAATTTTATTAAGAATTTTAGCCATGTGTGTGCTCCTATGTTGGACACAATAAAGGGTGGAAAGAATACCAGATTTGAATGGACTAAAAAAGCTGTAGATGCATTCCAATATCTCAAGAATAGAGTGGCACAATACCCAATCCTAGTGCTCTTGGACTTCAAAAATGTATTCACAGTTGAAACAGATGCAAACAACTTGGCTATAGGTGTAGTCTTGAGCCTAGAAGGTAAGGCTATAACATTTTTCTCAAAAAAATTGAATGATGCAAAGAATAGGTATTCTACTTGTGATTTAGAACTTTATGCAATGGTACAAGCCCTAAAAAAGTGGAGACACTACTTACTCCCTAAAGAATTCATTTTTTATACTGATAACCAGACACTAAGTTTTCTAAACAATCATGAGAAGCTTGGAGTGAAATAGATCAAATGGATGGAGTAGTTGCAGGCATATACCTTCAACATAAAGCATACAAAGGGAGTGGAAAAAAAAGTGGCTGATGCCCTAAGTAGAAGGGTTACATTGAGTAAAGAAGAACAACTTCATAGAGTAGGGATTTATTCCCTAAAACACCTATATGTAGATGATCAAGAATTTGGAGAAATTTTTGAGGTATGCACAAAAATGGTAGGCAGATACCATACTAATTTTTTTGATTTCCTAATTTAGAATGGACACTTGTTTAAAGGATCCCAATTGTGCATTCCTAAATGTTCCATGAGAACAAATTTTATTAAGGAAAAACATTATGGTGGCTTAGGGGGACATTTTGGGATAGATAAGACCACTGATTTAGCTAAAAGAAGTTACTTTTGGCCAAAGATGGGGAATGAAGTCAAGAAGTTTGTAGAGTCTTTTATTATTTTCCAACAAGAAAAGGGTGTATCCAGTAACCAAGGACTGTATCAACCCCGACCAGTTCCCTCGAGGCCATGGAAATCAATTTCAATGGATTTTGTTATGGGTTTTCCAAGAACTAAAAAGGGTTATGATAGTGTTTTTGTCATTGTGGACAGATTTAGAAAAAAAATGGTGCATTTTGTCCCTTGAAAAACCACAAATGATGCTTCCCATATAACACATCTATTATTTAAGGAAGTAGTTAGAATCATGGCCTACCACAAACAATAGTCTCTGATAGAGATGTGAAGTTTCAAGGTCACTTTTGGAGGACACTCTTCAAGAAATTGGGCACAAATCTGACATATAGTTCAACATACCACCCACAAATAGATGTGAAAATAGAGGTGGTAGATAGATCTCTTGGAAATCTCTAAAGATGCCTAACCAAATAGTACACCCAAATTTGGGACATGATCCTACCATAGGTAGAGTTTTGATTTAATGATTACATGAACAGATCCACTGGAAAGACACCATTCCAAATAGTATATGGACTCCATCCTAAAGGCCCATTGGATTTGGTAGAGTTACCATCTAATTTCAGAGTTAGTGAACAAGGAGAGGAACTAGCAAAACTGATCTCTAAAGTGCAGATAGAAGTGAAAGAATCCTTGCAATAGTCCACCATGAAATACAAAGCACAAGCAGACAAGAGAAGGAGAGAAGTTCATTTAAAAGTTTGAGATAAGGTATGGGCATACCTAAGGAAGGAGAGACTCTCTAAAGGTATATATTCAAAGTTGCACATGAAGAAAATTGTACCTTGCACCATCCTCACCAAGATGGGTGAAAATGCATATGAAATTTCCTTACCTCCTACTTTACTAATTTCTCCTATTTTTAATATTGCAGACCTCACTCCTTAAAAGTGTTTTGCATACATTACTAATGTGAATGGATCACAAGATGTAGATGATGGAGACTATGTGATAGATCTCCCACCAAGAAAGCCAATGGAGTAAGACACAATTTTGGAATCCAAAGTATTGAAGCAAATAAGGAAGAATAAATATATGTAGTACTTAGTGAAATAGAAAGGAATCCCTCCAATAGATGCCGCCTGGATGACAGAGGAACAAATCCAACAACATGGCACCAATGTTGACTAGTTAACCTCAAGTGGGAAATTGAGTTCAAATCTCATGGGGATTATGGTGCTAGAGCACCCTGAATGAACCAAGTGTTCCTATGGAACCTAGGGGTTACATCAAGGTCCTAAGAGGCCGTTAGTTATGTTAAGACATTGGGTTAATAATTAGACCACTTTGTAAGACCATAGTTCCAAGTTTGGCAACCAATGAGCCCTTGGTCAACTATTGGTTATTAATGGTCCAAAGCCCTAGGAATAGGTTTTTTTTAGTTTTTTCTATGTTTGGATCCATTAGGGATCAAAAAAATAAGGTTGTGACCAAATTTGGTCATCAAATTTGAAAAATTGCAAAATATGTAAAAGTTGCTCAAAAGTTGTCAAGCAACTTTTGAGCAAACTTGACAACTTTTTGAAAAACAACTCCCAAATGGTCAATTATTTCAAATATGTTATGTAACCATTTGGAGTGCCTAAAAAAGTCCCTTTGAGGTAGGTGGTAGGCTAATGATGTAATTTGGCATTTTGAAATCAATAAAACATAACCATTTCTCTGCAAATCCTGAGAACAATTGATCTGTAAGGATTGGTATGGATAAGAAGGAATGAAAACTTGACACTAGGATTTTTTCTTATGAACCTTCTTCCATTTTCTTTTGGTTTCATGTTTTGATCAATCTTAGTTTGAATGTTATTGAATTTGCAATCCCCCTGCCTGGTTTGTAGGCCCTAATTCAAGGTTTCTAAGAAAATTGAGTGTAATTCCTCTTTCCACCATGGGAATTCAATGATCCCTGGTGTAAAGATTTTTTATATGATTCTATTTTAGAATTTTTAGGATAGGTACTCCAAAATGTAGGGAGATGGAGTTATAATTATGTACTAGGTGTATATCACTATGTATGCACCAATCCAAAATTAGGACAACAATCATAACTCTCATTTGGGGATTGATCAGATGCTCTAAATTAGTTGAGGAGACCCTTGTACACAACCTCACATGATGGAATCATCATTTTGGAATTTGGATGCATCCTAAAGGCACTTGTAGTGCAAATGGAGGCCTAATTAGCTCTAATTGCTGGAGCAATTTGGTGTGTCACCCTATCTCTTTCTCATTTCCATGTTCTCACGTTTGAGTTTAAAGTCCTAGGCCATAAAGGGTGTCTAAATCCCTAATTTTTTAATGGGGTTATGTGGAATAATCCTATTTAAGATCAATTTTCCTTTAGGAAAAGGCTACAAGCCTAGTATTGGGTTTGTGAAGAAACTATGTCATATGAGTTGCAATTGAGTGAAAGAACCATTGGAACTATATGGTAGGGACCTAAATAGACCACACCTATGAGCATAGGTCACCCCTGGTCCTATAAGTCACTTTTGGGGTATTGTTGAGGAATTGGGTCAAGTGCTTGTGAAGCCACTCTTGGTAGTTGGTATTGTACGATTGGTGAAACCTAGTAATTAGGTTTCCCTTGGGTTTTGGGGGTTGTGATAATCTTAACCAAGTCCTTTCCCCAACTTGTGAGAAGTGTGAAGCATTTTGGCCCTAGGAAATTGGATTTTTGGGGTGCATTGCCCTATTTAAGTCATTTGGAAGCTTCCTATTGCCTACTCTACATCAGAATTCTAACTGATATCCTTTATCAAGCAACTGTCCAACACTTAGTAAGTTATGATGTAAACCATAAACATACAGAAAATCATCAGTTTTGTTCTTTCCATCTAAGGTGATGGATCCTCTGCCTATGATAGGTTTGGGAGTGTTATCTCCAACTCTGACCATGCCACCTTTGTACTTATCTAGATGTACAAATCTATCTTTTTCTCCTATCATGTGATGTGAACACCTGATATCTATGATCCAATCTATTATGATGTCTGCTTGTGAAACTAAAGCTAATTCTTGTGCTTTCTTTTCATCTTCAATTTCTATTTCATAATCATTTTTTCATTCTCTTAAATTGAAATGAATCCAATTTCATCTTCTCCTAAATCATCATTAGTCACACCATTTTCAGCATGATAGAATTCCTTAGTATATTTGGGTTTGTAATCTGATCTAAACTTCTTGACTCTTGTAGGACACTTTAATGCGAAATGGCCAACTTTGTTGCATGAAAAACATTCGGATGGTAGTTATCCTTCATATTTTCCTTTGCCTTTCCTTTCTTTCTTAGCAATCATAGAAATGATTTCTTCTAGTTCTGTATCAACTTCTTCTTTCTCATTATTACTAGAGATACTAAAGGATTTCTTACCATGGACTGAGGGTTTGAAATCTATTTCAATTTTAGGTTCTATCTTTAATCTTGATATCTCAAATGCTGATATGTTGCTGATCAAGGTTCCTCTTTTGAAGTCCTTTGGGAATTGCATGGTTTCATCCAAGATGTTTATCTTTCTTTCATAATCTATTGTCAATGTAGTAAACAGTTTCTCTATTATATCTTCCTTTGAAATTTCTCCACCATTGTTCCCGATTCCTGATACTCCTTCATTAATCCTCTGATTGTAAGCTCTGATGTTTTCTTTAGGTAGCATCTCTACATTATTGTATCTTTTCTTCCATGTCTTTCTGTGCGCATTGTTGGCCTGGATGTATCCTTCAAACATGTCTTCTAGGTATTTCCATGTTGAATATGCTTTGTCTTCCTTCTTGATCTCAAAAAAGTCACTGTCAGATAAGGCACTGATTAGGGCTTCTTTGACAATTACATTTTGGGTGAATACTTCCCTTTGTTTATTAGTGGAGTCTTCTTCAGCAAGGTATTTCAAGGTGGGAACATCAATTGCATGAGTAGAAATCTCCTAGATCTTCAAACCAATGCACTGAAGATGTGTTATCATTTTTTTCTTCCAATCAAGATAATTCTCTGCATCAAACTTAGGACTCTCTTTCCTGAAGTACACCATTTGATCTACCGTAAGTTGTTAGAATTTCTCTCCAAGGCACTCAGATCTGATACTAATTGTAAGAATAGTCCCAAGGGATAACTAAGAGAGGGGGGGTGAATTAGTTATCAGCTATTTTAATAATTTTCTCCAATTAAGTACAAAATATCATTAAGCATATACACAATAAGATAACACAAAATAGAACACCACAATTTTGGTTATGGGGAAACCAAAATAGGTAAAAACCTCAGTGGGAATTAGCACTCACAAAGAACTATACTTGAGTATAACAATCCCTATTAGAAGATCTTACAACCTTGTTAGGATTTTATCTTTATAATGCAATAATTATAGTGACCTGGTTAAGGGTCAGACTCTGTTAGGAGTCTTTTATTAAAAAAACCCTGTTAGGGGTGAGGACTCACTGTCCAAAAGCACACTGCTAAAATGATGAAGGCTGCAACCTTCAGTAAAATAGATATACACTATATTTGATAATGAGCTATTTGAGTAGACCTATTGTCCTGATTAGTTCCAATGTATTGTATTCACTCTCTTCTTCTTCACATAGATCTTTATCTAATGAATGAAATAACTTTAACATCAAAAAACAATCTGCATTCTACTCTATTCTTTTTCTGTCTCTTTTCTTCTCATTCACACTTAATGATCACAAATGAACTTCTATATGTATCTTCTCCAAAGATATGATCATGTCAGCTATAGGAATTTGCCAGCTAAACTAAGCACATAACATAATTAGAACCACACAACTCAATATGAATAGACAAATCACTTCACATAGTCAGCTCCACCAAAATTATCCAAATGTCATGCTTCGGATGAAATATGATTAGAGCCTTTGGTTAATTATCTTTCACTCATAACTAAACATGAATCTAAACACGCATATCCCATAGATAGGTGCAACTAAAGAATTAATAAGATTACTATCGGCTTTGTGAAAACAATCCTCTGAAACTGTGGCTAGTAAACAGAGTAACATAACTCAACTGTAAGTGACCTTTTGAATCTGTGTGTATGAACATGGTGTTGATATTATGACGAATGATCATGGGGGTAGGTGTTGATATTGTGGTGACATGTCTGGTCAATTTTAAAACCCTAAAAAACTAAAATGGTTGATTATAGAGGTTTCCCTAAAATGCATGTTATAAGCTTTTGAGATGTATAATGCATTGTAAGGTTGTGTAGGTCTTTGCTGGATAATAAGAAAGGTTAGAAAACTATGTAGGTGGACATAGCCTAGGTTTTGGGTGAGCCATGTTTAGTCTATGTGTTATCTATGTTTAGTTTCTTTCTTCTATTGTTTCTATGTATAACTATTTATTCTTATATTGTTCTGGTTCTGTCAAACCCTAACAATTGGTATTAGAGCTATGTTTGTTGTTGTAGATTGACAAGACATTCAGATTTGAGTGGGAGCAAAGGAGGATTCCAAATTCAAGATTGAAAATTTCAATGGCCAAAATTTTTAGTTGTGGAAAATGCAAATGGAAGATTATTTGTATCAAAAGGACCTGTGGAAGCCATTAGAAGGAAAAACCAAGAAATAAGGAACTGTGTCAATAGAGGACTGGGAGGTCTTGGATAGGAAGGCACTGGGATCTATTCAATTGTGCCTTACACCATCTGTAACATTCAACGTATCAAAGGAAACAATGACCATAGAGCTGATGGAGACATTGGATATGTTATACAAGAAACCCTCAGCTTCGAATAAGGTATTTCTTATGAAGTGTTTGTTTAATTTGAAAATGGGTGAGGGAGGATCCATATCGAATCATTTAAATTAATTTAATACAGTCACCAGTCAATTGTCATTCATAAAAATTGTATTCGATGAAGAGGTTAGGGCTCTCTTAGTTTTATGTTCTTTGCCAGAAAGCTGGAATAGTTTGGTTATGGCTGTAAGCAACTCTGTCTTTAGTTTAAATACTTTAAAATTTGATGAATTTGTTGGTTTTATCCTAAGCAAGGAAATGTGACAGAAAAGAATAGGTGAAACTTCAACCTCATCAGGTTTCACTTTAAACATGGAGAACAGAGGAAGAACAAGTAGAAGAGGAAAAGGCCTTTCACATGGAAAGTCACGAGGGAAGTCAAATAAAGGATGTTCTCAATCTAAAGGAAAGAAAGATTGGTGGTACTGTGGAAATCCTGGTCACCTGAAGAAAGATTGTTGGTCTTGTAAAAATAAACAAGGAGATGGAAATGAAGATAACAATAAGGAAGCTAATGTGGCAAGTAATAATTTACAAGATGCTTTAATATTATGTTTGGATAATGTTAATGATTCCTGGGTAATTGATTCTAGGGCTTCATTCCATGCTACACCCCATAGAAAATATTTTCAAGATTATGTTCAAGGTGATTTTGGATAGGTATATTTGGGTGATGATGAGTCCTATCCTATTGTTAGGAAAGTGAAAATAAAGATCAAGTTTCCAAATGAAAATGACTGGGTACTGTAGGAGGTAAGGTATGTCCCTAATTTAAGAAGAAATTTAATTTCTACAGGACAACTGGGTAGTGAAGGCTACATAGTCATGTTTACAAACAATGTCTGGAAGGTCACTAAAGGTTCATTAGTAGTAGCTAAAGGTTTGAAGATAGGCACATTATATCTTTGTACTTGTAACACTTATTCTACCTTAGTTGCTACTGATAATGTTAATGCATGGAAAGCTACTATAGATGTTGTAGGAATAGATTCAAAAATGTAGTAGCATAGGCTTGGACACGAGTGAGAAAGGGATGAAAATCCTTCACTCTAAAAATCTGTTGCCAGGACTGAAAATTATCAATTTAGAGTTTTGTGAAAATTGTGTTTATGGTAAACAAAAAAGAGTCAGATTTCTCAGAGTTGGGAAAGAAAAGAAGAGTGAGAAGTTAGAGCTAGTGCATTTAGATGTATGGGGACCGGATCAGGTATCATCTCTCAGTGGCTCTCATTATTATGTTATTTTTATAGATGATTCAACTAGGAAAACATGGGTATATTTTCCAAAACAAAAATCTGATGTTTTTGAAACATTTAAGAAATGGAAAGATTTGTTTGAGAATGAGATAGGAAAGAAGTTGAAGTGTCTTAGATCTGATAATGGAGGTGATTATTGCAACACAACCTTTGAAAATTATTGTTCTATCAATGGAATTCAAAGGTAGAAGACAGTTCTAGGAACTGCACAAGAAAATGGTGTGTCAGAAAGAATGAATAAGACAATTTGTTGGAAATATAGATGCAGTAACTGAGAGGGGGGGTGAATCAGTTAACCACAAAAATATTACCACTGATCCCTTAAATATCTTAACAAATTATTTACTATGCCACTCGGTAAATATACAGAGAAATGCTGAAAACTTGATCCTTGAAGTGTGTAATAATTAAACTGTTCTTAAGCATTCATCACTGATTAACTTACATGAATAAAGAAAATAATATGAACACAAGAGACACTAGATTTACCATGGAAACCCAATATGGGAAAAACCACCAATGTAACTAGTTACTATTTTTCACTCTTCTGAAGTGATGCCCGGTTAGGAGCCAACCTGGTAAAAGGTTACAAAACACACTGTTAGGTGTGACCTTGTTAGAGGATTTAATCACCCTACTAGGAGTGGCCTTGTAAGAGGTCTTGAAACAATTCAATATAACTGTTACCTTGTTAGAGGATTTACAAAATGGTTGTTAAACCAAATCAGTTAAGAGATTTTGATATCACTGCTACAATTGTTAGAGAGTAACAATGAAATGACCTACAACTGAATTGCTGAATATACATCTCTGTTCTGTTTCACTAGATCCTTACTGATCAATTAAATATTTGTTGTTCCTCAAGGATATCTGACCATCCTTCAAAATTCGCACACACCTTTCTTCAAAATGATTTCTGCATGCTGTATATCTTTTATTCACCACTTGACCTTCTATATATATATGCCATTTCATAATCATTTAGATTGTCAAGTCGACACTAATAATTATTATAACAGTCAGCTGGGATAAACAAACTGTAATAACAAAATTCTTTGAAAGGGCCGACCTTGCTTAGTAAACATTAATTCTGAAAAGATTTCCTTCGGTGACCGAGAGAACTCGGTAACCACAATGAATTCTGCAACATCCTTTGGAGACTGAGAGAGCTCAGTAACCACTAATTTTCCTTTGATAATCAAGGAGGCTCGGTTAACACTATTACCCTATCATGTTTCCTTTAGACACTCGAGAGAACTCGGTAGACACTAAAAACCACCTAGCTGACCGACTGAGCTCAGTAGATATTGAGAACTGCTTAGCTGACCGACTGAACTTGGTAGATACTAAGAAGATATGACATTTGTGTGACATCAAAGACAACACATAGCTAATCCAACAATGTCCTTTAGACAATTGTATCCAACAATCTCCCTCTTTGGCATTGATGGCAACACAACATGTCATAGCACAATGAAATTTCATAGAGAAACTAAGAGTAAGAAACAAAGAAACATATCCTTAGCTTCATTCTGATTCCCATCATCTTCAAACTTCTTTCTCTGACTGAGAACTCTCCCTCTTAACTTCTCAAAATATTCTTCTTAGAAATTTCTTGAAATGACAACAAACTCTCCCTCTTTGACAACACATGCCAAAGACAACTTACACAGTTTCGGTAAATATCAATGTACCTTATGTACTGATTCATATGCAATAATTCCCTGACTATGCTGCATCAACTGATTGATCTTCAACATGTTCTGGTTGATGCATCACTAAAACTTTATTTAGTGAACCTCGGATAGGGGAGTGACCCCTAACTTGCCTCTTAGATACAAGAATGCATCCTTAGGTAGTGGCTTGGTGAAGATATCTGCAATTTGTTCTTTTGTATGAATATATTCCAATCTGATTTCCTTGTCCTGCACCAATTCTCTGACAAAGTGATATTTAATTACAATGTGCTTGGTTTTGGAATGCATTACTGGATTCTTTGAAATATTTATTGCACTTGTATTATCACAAAACATAACAATTGGTTCTTTGATTTCAACCTTCATGCCTTCCAAAAGCTGTTTAAACCATATAATATTAGAGTAGTTTACTATTGCAACAACATATTCTGCTTCTGCTATGGATTGGGATGTGTAGTTTTGCTTTTTACTAGTCCAAGATACTAACCTCTTGCCAAGAAAGAATGCTCCACCACTTGTACTCTTTCTATCATCAATGTTTCCTGCCCAATCAGCATCAGTAAACACTTTTAAATCCAGATTGCATCCAAATTTATACCACAAGCCATAATCTTCAGTTCCCCTTAAATACCTCAAGATTCTTTTGATTTCCATCATGTGATTTTCTCTGGGTTTAGCCAAGAATCTTGCCACTATTCCAACTGCTAAGGCAATATCAGGCCTTGTGTGTACTACATACTATAATTTTCCAATCATTTATCTGTATAAGGTCTGATCTACTTCTTTTGAATCATCATCTTTGGTAAGCTTCAGTCCAGTACACATGGGTGTACCAACTAGTTTTAAATCTTCCATACCAAATTTCTTAAGTATTTCCCTGATATATTTAGACTGAGTAATGTAGATACCATTTTTGTTCTGCTGAATCTGAAGTCCGACAAAGAATTTTATTTGACCAAACATAGACATTTCAAATTCTTTGTTCATAAGCTCTGAAAATTCTTTGCACTGATCATCATTTCCTATAAACATAGTATCATCCACAAATATTTTTGCCAAAACAATTTTGTTATCTAATCCTTCTTTGATGTATAAATTACTGTTGTCATTAGCCCTTTTGAACTCAATCTTAGTAAGATAGTTATGTAATCTTTCATACCATGCTCTAGGAGCTTGTTTTAGACCATACAATGCTTTGTGTAATTTGTAGACCATATCCCTTTTGTCTGGATCGATAAAACCTTTAGGTTGTTCAATGTAGACTTCTTCCTCAAGAATACCATTGAGAAAGGAAGATTTGATATCCATCTGATATACCTTAAATCCTTTATGTGTTGCATATGCAAGTAAAGTCCTCACACCTTCTAATCTTGCAACAGGAGCAAAAGTCTCTCCATAATCTATTCCTTCTTCTTGAGAATATCCTTTACATACCAATCTTGCTTTGTTTCTTGATACTTGACCATCTTCATTCAACTTATTTTTGAATACCCATTTTGTCCCAATTACATTTTTATCTTTAGGCCTAGGTACAAGAGTCCATGTCTTATTTTTCTCAATTTGCTCTATTTCTTCATTCATAGCCTCAATCCAACTTTCATTTTCTAATGCATCTTTGACATTTTTAGGTTCAAAATCAGCAAATAAACATGTACCTTTTAGTTTACTTCTTGTCATAGTACCATCTGATTTGTTTCCAATAATCTGATCTAGTTTATGATGCTTTCTGATGTACTTGGCTAATATAGGTTCCTTGCTTCCTGAATGAGTTACATTGTCATCTTCTTCATCTTTAGGTTCAGATAGCTTGGGCTTGGTAGATACTTGCTTGGTAGCTTCAGATTGAGACTCGGTACTTTGTGACTCAGTCTGAACTTCTTGTGACTCGGTTACTGTACTGGGCTCGGTAGATGTAGTCTCCTTACATGTGTTTGGCAATGCATCAGGTTTGATGTAAACAAATTTTCTATAGTCCTCTGGTTCCTTTTTGCTGTCTTCTTCAATCTTTTTTGCAAACTCATCAATTCTCACATGTGCACTTTCTATGATTTTGTGAGTAGACAAATTTAGACATCTATATGCCTTACTTTTGCAAGAATATCCCAAAAATATTCCTTCATCACTTTTTACATCAAATTTTCCTTTTCTAAATTCTTTTAAGATGTAACATTTACTACCAAATACTTTTAGGTAACTTACATTTGGTTTGTACCCATACCATAGCTCATATGGAGTCTTGAATGTGTCTTTTCTCAGCTATACTCGGTTCAAGGTATGAACTGTAGTGCTGATAGCTTCCTTCTAGTATTTCATAGCAATGTTCTTTTCATTCATTAGAGTCCTTGCACAGTCCATGATAGATCTATTCCTTCTTTTGGCTATTCCATTTTGCTCAGGAGTTCTCGGGGCTGATACATGTCTGTTGATTCCTCTTTCAATGCAAAAATTATTGAATTCATGGGAGATGAATTCACCACCTCTTTCTGATCTCAAGCATTTTATTCTTTTTCCTGTTTCCTTTTCTACTCTTGCTAAATACCATTTGAACTTCTCAAATGCTTCAGACTTTTCTCTTAAATACATAACAGTCATCATTCTAGAATAATCATCAACAAAGAGAATAAAGAATTTTTCTCCGGTATAGCTCTCAATTCCAATAGGTCCACATAAATCAGTATGCACAATTTCCAAAATATCTTCAGATTGATAGTTTTTGCTTTTGAAACTAGACTTTCCCATTTTACCAATTTGACAATTCTTGCATAGACCAATATCAGGTTTCTTCAAAGTAGGAATACCTCTTACTTTCTTGAATTTGCTTATTTTCATCATGTTGTCAAAATTTACATGACATAACCTTTTGTGCCATAACCAAGTTTCTTCAATTTGAGTAATAAAACATGAGTAATCACCAAGATCAAGATAAAATAGGTTACCTTTGGTTTGTTTTCCTGATCCTATCAGTTTTCCTTTGTCATCCAGTAGTCTTTCTTTGCCATTCATGAATTCAACCTTGAATCCAATGTTGATTAGCTGTGCTACACTTAGAAGATTATGCTTTAGTCCTTTGACCCAATATGAATTATCACATATAAGTTCTTTGGTTAATGAAATTCATCCCTTTCCTTTTATATAACATGGTTCATTGTTTCCAAACCTTACATTACCACCATGAAAGTTTTCAAAGTGTTCAAACTTGGTCCTGTCACGAGTCATATGATGTGAACATCCACTATCTATAATCCATGTATCATTCTTGCTTATATGAGAGATAAGTGCCATCTCATCTTCATCATTATCAGATTCATCTTTTACAGAAATGAAAACAATTTCTTCTTCACTATCATCTGAATCTTTAGCTAAAAAACATGTTTTCTTACCTTTATCCTTGAATGATTTGAAATTTTTCTTGCCATTGTACTTGTAATTTTTCTTCTCATCTTTGCTTTGCTTGTTTGGACACCTAGCTACAATATGACCAATTTCTTCACATGAAAAATAGATTAAGGGAGTTTTACCTTTGTATTTTCCTCTGCCTCTTGAATACTTCTTTGCAAGTAATGCTTCAATAACTTCAAGATTGCTATTAGAACTTTCTTCTGATTCTTCTTCACTTTCTGATTGGATTTTCTTCCCTTTCTTGAGTGAAAGTTTGGCCTCAAATGCTGATTCAATATTTTTAGAAGTTGGAACATAGTTGGCATAGTTATCCAGTTCAAAGGCTGTCAATCTTCCAACTAAGGCATCCAAAGTTATATTGTGATTTTCTTCACATCTTCTTTCTTGAATAGCAGAAACTCTTATTGCATAAATAGGGAGTAATGTTCTAAGAACCTTACTTATAACTATTTCATCATCAATTTTTCCTCCAGAAGCTCTGATTGCACTAACACTTGTCTTGATCCTTTCAACATATTTTGCAATGTTTTCTTCTTCTCTCATTTTCATTTGATCAAACTGTCCTCTTAGGCTCTCTACTTTGGCTCTCTTCACATTGTCATCACCACCATAGATTTTCTTTAGCTTGTTCCACATTTCATGAGCAATTGTGCAGTCTTTGATTTCATCAAATTATTCATAGCTAAGAGTTGATGCAATGTCTCTCATCATAGTGTTATGATTCTTCTTCTCTGTAATGTCTTCAACAGTTAATGTGCCAGTAGAAATTGTGTATTCTTGATCAATATATTTGTATCCTGAATCACCAATGGAAGCTAGATGTAGTCTCATGAGACCTTGCCATGCTGAAAAGTTATTTCTATTAAGCCTTGGAATTTCTCTTTTGTAAGACATCCTGATCTTTAGCTTAGGTCCTTGAAACCCTTCCTGCAAGCACCAAAAGCTCTGATACCAATTGTTGGAAATATAGATGCAGTAACTGAGAGGGGGGGTGAATCAGTTAACCACAAAAATATTACCACTAATCCCTTAAATATCTTAACAAATTATTTACTGTGCCACTTGGTAAATATACAGAGAAATGCTGAAAACTTGATCCTTGAAGTGTGTAATAATTAAACTGTTCTTAAGCATTCATCACTGATTAACTTACATGAATAAAGAAAATAACATGAACACAAGAGACACTAGATTTACCATGGAAACCCAATATGGGAAAAACCACCAATGTAACTAGTTACTATTTTTCACTCTTCTGAAATGATGCCCGGTTAGGAGCCAACCCGGTAAAAGGTTACAAAACACACTGTTAGGTGTGACCTTGTTAGAGGATTTAATCACCCTGCTAGGAGTGGCCTTGTAAGAGGTCTTGAAACAATTCAATATAACTGTTACCTTGTTAGAGGATTTACAAAATGGTTGTTAAACCAACTCAGTTAAGAGATTTTGATATCACTACTACAATTGTTAGAGAGTAACAATGAAATGACCTACAATTCAATTGCTGAATATAGATCTCTGTTCTGTTTCACTAGATCCTTATTGATCAATTAAATCTTTGCTATTCCTCAAGGATATCTGACCATCCTTCAAAATTCGCACACACCTTTCTTCAAAATGATTTCTGCATACTGTATATCTTTTATTCACCACTTGACCTTCTATATATATATGCCATTTCATAATCATTTAGATTGTCAAGTCGGCACTAATAATTATTATAACAGTCAAATGGGATAAACAAACTGTAATAACAAAATTATTTGAAAGGGCCGACCTTTCTCGGTAAACGTTAATCATGAAAAGATTTCCTTCGGCGACCGAGAGAACTCAGTAACCACAGCAAATTCTACAACATCCTTTGGAGACCGAGAGAGCTCGGTAACCACTAATTTTCCTTTGATAACTGAGGAGGCTCGGTTAACACTGTTACCCTATCATGTTTCCTTTAGACACCCAAGAGAACTCGGTAGACACTAAAAAATGCCTAGCTGACTGACTGAGCTCGGTAGATACTGAGAACCGCTTAGCTGACCAACTGAACTCGGTAGATACTGAGAATGATAATTGATATGACATTTGTGTGACATCAAAGACAACACATAGCTAATCCAACAATGTCCTTCAGACAATTGTATCCAACACAATTATGGAACATGCAAGGAGCATGAGATTATATGCTCGGCCACCCCTTCATTTCTCAAAAGATGTTGTAAACACTAAAATATATTTGATAAATAGAGGATCTTCATCCCCTTTGGATGGTGGTATTCCAGAGGAAACATGGACTTGTAAAAAGGTAAATTATTCATTTCTAAAAACTTTTGGTTGTGAAGCTTTTGTCCATGTTGATAAAAAAAATAGAACCAAGATTGATGCTAAATCTAAAAAATGTACCTTTATTGGATATGGAGTAGATGACTATGGTTATCAGTTATGGGATTTTGAAAATTTGAAGATAATTAGAAGTAGAGATTTTATAGTTAATGAGGTCATGTATAAAGAACAATTATAGGAAAAGAAGCATGAACAAGTCAGACAAGAATATGTTGTGTTGGATGAGAATCTTGAAAAAGGAACACCACTGGTACCTGATGCTCAGCAACAATGGGTTATCCCACAAACTCGTATAAGTGTTAGACATTCTACAAGGTCAATTAGACATCCTGAAAGGTTTTCTCCATCTTTGTATTCCATTTTATTGACTGATTTTGGTGAACTAGAAGAATATGAAGAAGCAATGCAGGTGGATGCCAAACAATAGTGGAAGCTAGGCATGAAAGAGAAGATGGACTCCTTGTTGAAAAATAAGACTTGGAACTTAGTCCCTTTATCTGAAGGAAAAAGAGCCTAACAAATGGGTTCATAGGTTGAAGGAGGAAGATGAATGAAAGAAAAGGTATAAGGCCAAAATTGTGGTAAAAGGTTTTGTAGAGAAAAATGGTATAGATTTTGATGAATTCTTCTCCCATATTGTAAAAATGACTTCAATTAGAACTGTACTAAGTCTTGTGGCTACAGGTGACTTGCATCTTGAACAACTAGATGTCAAAACAACTTTTCTCCATGGAGATTGGAGGAGGAAATTTACATGCAACAACTAGAGGGATATGAGGTCAAGGGTAAGGAGAATTTGGTGTGCAAGTTAAGGAAGAGTCTGTATGGCCTAAAGCAGGCACCCACGAATGGTATTTAAAATTTGATAGTTTCATGGCTAAATAAGGTTATCATAGATGTCATTCTAATCACCTTGTATATTTAAAGAGATTGGATAATGGGAATGACATTATCCTGTTACTCTATGTTGATGGCATGCTTGTTGTTGGTTCCAATATGAAACACATAATTGAACTTAAACATAAATTAGCAAAGTCATTTGCTATAAAAGATTTGGGTGATTCTAGGCAAATCCTTGGTATGAGGATTACATAGGATAGGAAATATAGAAATTTGAACTTCTCCCAAAGTGAGTATATAAAGAAGGTGTTGAAAAGATTCGATATGTAGGATGCAAAAGAAGTCAGTACACCTTTGGCTAGTCATTTCAAATTGACTAAGGAAATGTGCCCAAATGCATAGGAAGAGGTAGATAAAATGTCTAACATCCTGTATTCATCAACTATTGGTAGTTTGATGTATGCAATGGTATTCACATGGCCAAATATTTGTTATGTAGTGGGATTTTTCAGCAGGTATATGAGAAATCCGGGCATGGAACATTGGAATGTTGTCAAATGGATTCTTTGATATTTGAGAGGAACTACTACAAAGGCACTATGTTTCATAGGATCTAGTTCTGCTCTGAGTGGATTTGTTGACTTTGATCTAGTAGGAGATATTGATACAAGGAGTACTATAGGGTGATGGAATATGAATGAAGTGACTGAGAGGGGGGGGGGGGGTGAATCAGTCAACCATAAAAACACTTCACAATTAATTCTTTGCAGATCCTTTAAGATATCTTAACAATGTTGTCTGTTTTAGTACTCGGTAAATAGATTTCAGTAACTTTGAAGATGCATAAAGTATTAGCAATATTATCTTTAGATATTCATCAGTGCATGTAAATGATTGAGAAAGCAATTAAGAACACAAGAGACACAAGATTTAACGTGGAAACCCAATATGGGAAAAACCACCAATGTATCTAGATACTGATTTTCACTTTTCTGAAGTGATGCCCGGTTAGAAGCCAACCCGGTAAAAGGTTACAAAACACACTGTTAGGTGTGACCTTGTTAGAGGATTTAAAACACCCTGCTAGGAGTGGCCTGGTAAGAGGTCTTGAAAAAAATTCAATGGAATTGTCACCTTGTTAGAGGATTTATATTATGGCTGTTAAACCAACTCAGTTAAGAGATTTGAATTCACTGATACAATGATAAGAAGGTAACAATGAAAAAGTGACCTGTATAATAATGCAACTGTCTTGCTGATTACAGATCTCTATTCTGCATAAGTCTGATCCTCTCTGATCGAGTAAATCTCTGCTGCTCCTCAAGGATATCTGAACATCCTTCACAAACTCACATATATCTTTCCTTCTTTTCTTCTGTAAATCTTCTGCTGTCTTATTTTTACTTTTCACAATTGACCTTTTATTTATATGATTTTGGATTAGTCAAATCATCATTATTTAGTATAACAGTCGGCTGAATTAAGTAAACTCTATTTGCAAAAATCCTTCAAGGGCCGACAGTGCTCGGTGACCATATCTTTTATAATTTTTCGGAGACCGAGGGAACTCGGTAAACACCAACAATCCTTCACCTTTGATAACCGACTGAACTCGGTAAATACTAACTTTCCTCGATGACCGACTGAACTCGGTAAACACTAAACTTTCTTCGGCAACCGAGTGAACTCGGTAAATACTAAACTTTCTTCGAAAACTGAGTGAACTCGGTAAGCACTAATATCCCTGTCTGGCAGACCGACTGAGCTCGGTATAAGTAGATTTCAGCAGACTATGACATAGTGTGACATCAAAGACAATACATAATTGAGTAGCAATTTCCTTCAGACAATTGTTTCCAACAATCTCCCTCTTTGGCATTGATGGCAACACAATATGTCATAGCATAAGAAATTTGAAAGAGTTAGCTCGGTTTGGATTCAAATCTCCCTCTGTCAGAAAACATCCTGTATCCTGAAAATTCTTCCTTCTGACTATTGAAAATTTCTTGAAGTAATAGCAAAGACATAGCAAACACTCCCTCTTTGACAACACATGCCAAAGATAATTCACATATTACCGGTGAAAATTAATGTACCTCAAGTACTGATTCATATGCAATGAGTCCTTTAATATGCTGCATCAACAGGTTGATTTTCAATCATGTTTTGGTTGATGCATCACTAAAACTGTATTTAGTGAGCCTCGGATAGGGGAATGACCCCTAACTTACCTCTTAGATACACAAATGCATCCTTAGGTAATGGTTTGGTAAAAATGTCTGCAATCTATTCTTTTGTATGAATATATTCTAATCTGATTTCCTTGTCCTGCACCAATTCTCTGACAAAGTGATATTTAATAGCAATGTGCTTGGTTTTGGAATGCATCACTGGATTCTTAGAAATGTTTATTGCACTGGTATTGTCACAAAATATAACAACTGGTTCTTTGATTTCAACCTTCATACCTTCTAATAGCTGTTTAAACCAAACAATATTTGAACAGTTTACTGCAGCAGCAACATATTCTGCTTCAGCTGTGGATTGAGATGTGCAATTCTGCTTTTTACTAGTCCAGGATACCAGTCTTTTTCCAAGAAAAAAAGCTCCACCACTTGTACTTTTTCTGTCATCAATGTTTCCTGCCCAATCAGCATCAGTGAACACTTTCAAGTCTAGATTGCCTCCAAATTTATACCACAAACCATACTCTTCAGTTCCTCTTAAGTATCTTAAGATTCTTTTGATTGCCATCATGTGATTTTCTTGAGGTTTTGCTGAGAATCTAGCTACTATACCGACTGCTAAGGCAATATCAGGTCTTGTATGTACCACATACTGCAATTTTCCAATCATAGATCGGTATAGGGTCTGATCAACTTCTTTTGAATCATCATTTTTGGTAAGTTTCAGTCCAGTGCACATGGGTGTACCAACTAGTTTTGAATCTTCCATTCCAAACTTCTTAAGTATCTCCTTAATATATTTGGATTGAGTAATGTATATACCATTCTTGTTTTGCTGAATTTGAAGACCAACAAAGAATTTTATTAAACCAAACATAGACATTTCAAATTCTCTGTTCATTTGTTCTGAAAATTCTTTGCACTGATCCTCATTCCCTATAAATATAGTATCATCCACAAATATTTCTGCCAATATAATTTTGTCATCCGGTCCTTCTTTAATATACAGATTGCTGTTATCATTAGCTCTTTTGAAATTAATCTGGATCAAATAGTTATGGAGTCTTTCATACCATGCTCTAGGAGCTTGTTTTAAACCATACAATGCTTTGTGTAACCTGCAGACCATGTCCCTTTTGTCTGGATCAACAAAACCTTCAGGTTGTTCAATGTAGACTTCTTCATCAAGAATTCCATTGAGAAATGCAGATTTTATATCCATCTGATATACCTTAAATCCTTTGTGTGCTGCATAAGCAAGTAGAGTTCTTACACCTTCTAATCTTGCAACAGGAGAAAAAGTTTCTCCATAATCTATACCTTCTTCTTGAGAATAACCTTTACATACCAGTCTAGCTTTGTTTCTAGATACTTGACCATCTTCATTCAGTTTATTTCTGAATACCCATTTTGTTCCAATTACATTCTTATCTTTAGGTCTAGGTACAAGAGTCCAAGTTTTGTTCTTTTGTATTTGTTCTAATTCTTCATTCATTGCTTCAATCCAACTTTCATTCTCTAATGCATCTTTGATATTTCTAGGTTCAAAATCAGTAAGTAGACATGTACCTTTTAGCTTGCTTCTTGTCATAGTGCCATCTGATTTGTTTCCAATGATTTGATCTGGTGTATGATGTCTTCTGACATATTTGGCTAGTATGGGTTCCTTGCCTTTTGAATGATTCATGCTGTTGTCTTCTAGGATCTCTTCTTCAGGTTGCTTGGGCTCGGTAGATATTTGCTCGGTAACTTCAGGTTGAGACTCGGTCTGAATTTCTTCCTGTGACTCGGTTTGAACTTCTTCCTGTGACTCGGTTACTGTGCTTGGCTCGGTAGATATAGCTTTCTTATTGATAGTTGTGTCTGTCAATGTTTCAGGTTCAATGTAAACGAATCTTTTGTAGTTTTCAGGTTCCCTTTTGCTTTCTTCCTCAGTCTTTTCTGCAAACTCATCAAATTTCACATGTATACTTTCTATGACTTTGTGAGTAGATAAGTTTTGACATTTGTATGCCTTGCTTTTGCTAGAATATCCTAGGAATATTCCTTCATCACTTTTCACATCAAATTTATTTCTTCTGGATTCTTTTAGGATATAACACTTGCTACCAAATATTTTCATGTAACTTACATTAGGTTTATAGCCATACCATAATTCATAGGGAGTTTTGAATGTGTCTTTCTTCAGTTGTACTCGGTTCAAGGTATGAACTGCAGTGCTGATAGCTTCCTTCGAGTACTTTATAGCGATGTTCTTTTCTATCATTAGAGTCCTTGCACAATCCATAATAGATCTGTTTCTTCTTTCTGCTATTCCATTCTGCTCAGGAGTTCTAGGAGCTGATGCCTGTCTTTTGATTCCTCTTTCTATGCAGAAGTTGTTAAAATCATGGGAGATGAATTCACCACCTCTGTCTGATCTTAAGCATTTCAATCTTTTCCCTGTTTCTTTTTCTACTCTTGCTAAGTACCATTTGAACTTTTCAAATGCCTCTGATTTTTCTCTTAAATACATAACAGTCATCATTCTAGAATAATCATCAACGAAAAGAATAAAGAATTTATCTCCAGTATAGCTTTGTATTCCAGTAGGTCCACATAAATCAGTATGCACAATTTCTAAAATTTCTTTAGACTGATAGTTCTTACTTTTGAAACTAGTTTTACTCATTTTGCCAATCTGACAATTCTTACATAGACCAGTGTCAGGTTTCTTCAAAGTAGGAATGCCTCTAACCTTCTTGAATTTGCTTATTTTTATCATGTTATCAAAATTCACATGACATAACCTTTTGTGCCATAGCCAACTTTCTTCTATTTGAGCAATAAAGCATGAATATTCATTGAGATCAAGATAAAATAAGTTACCTTTTGTTTGTTTGCCTGATCCAATGAGTTTTCCTTTTCCATCCAGCAGTCTTGCTTGACCATTCATGAATTCAACCTTGAAACCAGTGTTGATTAGCTGTGCTACACTTAGAAGATTATGTTTTAGTCCTTCAACCCAGTAAGCATTATCACATATGAGTTCTTTGGTTAATGAGATTCTTCCTTTTCCTTTTATACAACAAGGTTCATTGTTTCCAAATCTTACATTACCATTGTCACAGTCTTCTAGATATTCAAATTTTGTCTTGTCACTAGTCATGTGGTGTGAACATCCGCTGTCTATTATCCATATATCATCTTTGCTTATATGAGAAATAAGTGCTATCTTATCTTCATCATCATCAGATTCATCTTTTATAGCAATAAAGACAATTTCTTCTTCACTATCATCAGAATCTTTAGCCATAAAACATGATTTCTTACCTTTATCCTTGTATGATTTGAAATTCTTTTTTCCATAGTACTTGTGACTTCTCTTTTCTTCTTTGACTTGCTTGTTTGGGCACCTAGCTGCAATATGTCCAATTTCTTCAAATGAAAAATAGATTAAAGGAGTTTTACCTTTATACTTACCTTTCCCTCTAGAGTACTTCTTTGCAAGTAATGCTTCTACAATTTCAAGATCACTATCAGAACTTTCTTCTGATTCCTCTTCACTGTCTGTCTGAACTTCTTTAATTTTCTTGTTCTTCTTTAGTGAAACCTTGGCCTCAAATGCTGATTAAATATTTTTGGAACTAAGAACATAGTTGTCATAGTTGTCTAATTCAAAAGCTATCAATCTTCCAACTAGAGCATCCAAGGTTATACTGTGGTTTGCTTCACATCTTCTTTCTTGAATAGCTGATACTCTTATTGCATAGATAGGGAGTAGTGTTCTGAGTACCTTACTTATAACAGTCTCATCTGAGATTGTTCCTCCAGAAGCTCTGATTGCACTTACACTTGCTTTGATTCTTTCAACATATTTTGCAATGTTTTCATCTTCCTTCATATTCATCTTGTCAAACTGTCCTCTTAGGCTTTCTGCTTTGGCTCTCTTCACATTTGCATCACCACCATATATTTTCTTCAGTGCCACCCACATTTCATATGCAGTAGTGCAGTCTTTAATATCATCAAATTCTTCATAGCTGAGAGAAAATGCAATGTCTATCATCATGGTGTTGTGAGTCTTTTTATCTACAATGTCTTCAACAGTTAATGCGCCATTAGGAATTGTATACTCTTCATCAATGTATTTGCATCCTGAATCACCAATGGAAGCCAGATGAAGTCGCATGAGACCTTGCCATGCTGAAAAGTTATCTCTGTTAAGCTTTGGAATTTCCCTCTTGTAAGACATCCTGATCTTTAGCTTAGGTCTTTGAAACCCTTCCTGCAAGCACCAAAAGCTCTGATACCAATTGATGGAATATGGATGAAGTGACTGAGAGGGGGGGGGGTGAATCAGTCAACCATAAAAACACTTCACAATTAATTCTTTGTAGATCCTTTAAGATATCTTAACAATGTTGTCTGTTTTAGTACTCGGTAAATAGATTTCAGTAACTTTGAAGATGCAGAAAGTATTAGCAATATTATCTTTAGATATTCATCAGTGCATGTAAATGATTGAGAAAGCAATTAAGAACACAAGAGACACAAGATTTAACGTGGAAACCCAATATGGGAAAAACCATCAATGTATCTAGATACTGATTTTCACTTTTCTGAAGTGATGCCCGGTTAGAAGCCAACCCGGTAAAAGGTTACAAAACACACTGTTAGGTGTGACCTTGTTAGAGGATTTAAAACACCCTGCTAGGAGTGGCCTGGTAAGAGGTCTTGAAAACAATTCAATGGAATTGTCACCTTGTTAGAGGATTTATATTATGGCTGTTAAACCAACTCGGTTAAGAGATTTGAATTCACTGATACAATGATAAGAAGGTAACAATGAAAAAGTGACCTGTATAATAATGCAACTGTCTTGCTGATTACAGATCTCTGTTCTGCATAAGTCTGATCCTCTCTGATCGAGTAAATCTCTGCTGCTCCTCAAGGATATCTGAACATCCTTCACAAACTTGCATATATCTTTCCTTCTTTTCTTCTGTAAATCTTCTGCTGTCTTATTTTTACTTTTCACAATTGACCTTTTATTTATATGATTTTGGATTAGTCAAATCATCATTATTTAGTATAACAGTCGGCTGAATTAAGTAAACTCTATTTGCAAAAATCCTTCAAGGGCTGACAGTGCTCGGTGACCATATCTTTTATAATTTTTCGGAGACCGAGGGAACTCGGTAAACACCAACAATCCTTCACCTTTGATAACCGACTGAACTCGGTAAATACTAACTTTCCTCGATGACCGACTGAACTCGGTAAACACTAAACTTTCTTCGGCAACCGAGTGAACTCGGTAAATACTAAACTTTCTTTGACAACCGAGTGAACTCGGTAAGCACTAATATCCCTGTCTGGCAGACCGACTGAGCTCGGTATAAGCAGATTTCAGCGGACTATGACATAGTGTGACATCAAAGACAATACATAATTGAGTAGCAATTTCCTTCAGAAAATTGTTTCCAACATAGGGTATGTTTTCACTAGAGGGGGTACTACAGTCAGTTGGATTTCTAGATTGTAGAAAGTTAATGCACTTTCAAGTACTAAAGCTGAGTATGTAGCTACTATGGAAGCTAGCAAGGAGATGATTTGGTTACAATGTTTTCTGGAGGAATTAGGTTAGAAGTAGGAAGAATTCATCTTACAAAGAATTCTTCTTTTCATTCAAGGAAAAAGCACATATAGCTTAGGTACCATTTTATAAGGTCTATTTTGGAGGATGGCTAATTACAACTTGAAAAGATTCACACAAGTAACAATATTGCAGACATGTTCATGAAGGTAGTCCACAAGGAGAAGTTGGTTTTTTTCTCAGATTCTATTGGGCTTCTTGACTGATGTTTGTGGGGTTAATACACAATAAGGTCTTTTCTCCAGTGGGAGGTTCACATACTACATTGTCATTTGGTTCTAGTCTCCAAGTGGGAGATTGTTTTGTGTAGAACCTGATCAGTCTCCAAGTGGGAGATTGTTGATATTGTGGTGACTGATCATGTAGTAGGTGTTGATATTGTGGCAACATGTTTGGTAGTTTCCAGAGGTAAGGGGTGGTAGCCTTGAACTGAAGGCCCACCCAAAGGGCTGAAATTTTTTGGTGCTTTTTTGGGAAAGAGATTTTCTTTTTTGGGAAAAAGAGCACTGACATTATAAAACCCTTAAATGGTCGATTTTAGAGGTTTCCCTAAAATGCATGTTATAAAGGTTTGAGATGTATAACACATTGTAAGGTTGTGTACATTTTTATTGGATAATAAGAAAGGTTGGATGACTGTGTAGGTGGACGTAGCCCAGGTTTTTGGGTGAACCATGTTAAATCTATGTTATCTGTGTTTAGTTTCTTGCTTCTATTGTTTCTACATATAACTGTTTATTCTTATATTGTTCCAGTTCTGTCAAACCCTAACATATGGTATCATAATTATTTCTGAAACATAAAAATAACTATGCAAGGCTTCAACATATCCATACTGAAAAGTGAATACAGTACATTGTTGTATAATATATGTTGTCATCAATGACAAACATATAGTCAACTATTTGCACAAAGGCAAATCTCCAACATCCTCTTCCTCTATTTCCAAAATATCTTTGTCCTCTTCCTCTCCCACCTTGATCTTGTTTTCTTTTTAGTTTCTCTTCAACTTTCATTTCCAACTAGTTTTTGGGATTAATGGGAAGTATGTACTAAGAGGGGAGGGGTGAATCAGTACCTCTAAAACTTTTTGTATCCTTTAATCAATTCACCTTTGTAATCAATTTCATGTCCATTCAATTTGATTTAAACTATCATGGTGTGAGTTATATCAATTCATACCTTTAAAACCATGTGAATCATTCATAGAAACATTCATGAACATTATTGACACATAACACAAGATATGATATCATAGAAAACTCCTGTTAGGAAGTAAAGACTGCGTTAGGGATGGTACCCACAAAACTTCACTTTTTGTAGATTGGAAGGGAGTTGGTAAAGGCTTACAATTGATCACTTCTGATGATGTACACTATTAGGAGTATTAAAGTGGAGACATATTAAATTCTACTCTGTTAAGAGCTTTATCAACACTTTTAAGTGTGCACTCAGTTAAGAGATTTGATATTGGACAGTTAAATCCACCTTCCTTGAAAGGACTTTTACACTTTGCTCCACTTGTTATAATGATAGAAAATAACAAATTGCCCTGGTAAATGTAATCTCCTATTGTTGATACAGATCCTATTAGAAACACTAAGAAGGGGGGGTGAATCAGTGTTTGTCAATTATCTTTATTTTAGAAACTTTAAACTTAAATAAAATAGATAATAAATGAAGTATGACACAATAACACATAACACAAGATATGATTACGGGGAAACCTTGATCAAAGGAAAACTCTAGTGGGAATTAGTACCCACAAATGATTGTACTAGTCTTATGAACTTGTTAAAGTTCCTTTTCCCTGTTAGGAGCACTCTTTACAATGCAAGTACAATGACCCTATTAGGAGTCTTTAAAAAACCCTATTAAAGGTGATTGAATCACTACTAGAGCTCACTACCCAATAGGATTAAGGCTACAACCTTCAGGTAATAGATATATACTATATCAAAAGATGAACTGTTGTAATGACCCTGTTGTCTGATCTGTTCCTTTTATGCACTGATACTTTTATCTCTTGAAGACTTCTACTTCATACTGATTTTCTCATATTCATCTTCTGAATATCTTCTCTTTCATATTTTTGACTCTCACCCTCAATAAAAAATTGCATGTCAAGTATATATACATGCCTTAATAGATGTGACCAAAAACAAGACCTTAGTCAGCCCAAAAACAACATACAAAACACTTCCAAACAAATTGGATTAAGTGTATTTACATGAGTGTTAAAGACATAATTAAAAACATATTACAATTGGTGCATGGCCATTATAAAATAAAATATTATGCGCCAATCCAAAATCTGAGGTCAGCTTCATACTCTATTTTCTGAACTGCTAGTGGAACTTGAACTTGTTGTAACTTATCTGTACTGTCATACCGTACCATGCATGTATAGACTAAGCTTAATGACATATAAAAAATCCTAAGCATGGAGGTTCATAATTTGACTTGATTGTATGCATGCGCATTGGTGCTCTAATCAACTATATATCTCTGTACTGTTCTATTTTTCTATACTTAGCCAATTTTATCTTCAAAGTTTACTTGACAAAACTTCGAATGAATTTGTTGCCACAATGAAAACAAAATATTGGTCATATACACTTTGAGTGTCAACTTGCCAACAATCTCCTCCTTTGTAATTAATGGCAACAAAGGAATGTGGCTGTAGACACCTAAAAATCCTTTAGAAAATAAAGTATTTTTATTTTCTGAAAAATCCCTGATGACATCATCATTTGTTAATTAATTATTTATTTATTTAATTAATTTATTTTTATGTCATTAAATCCCTTTACCTTAATTAAAAATATTTAATTAAGGAATCCCTCCCAAAAATGTTTAAATCTTATTTAAACATTATCTCCTTATTTATTAATTATTTTAATTAATAAATTGACCAAAAATCCCAAAATAAATAATTAATTTATTTTTTGACCAAAACTTGGCCAATTTCCTTTAGACCACTAACCTCTTCCAAAATCTTCTAATCCCTTCTTTAATTTTGATTAAAGGCTAAACCCATCCTTTCTAACCCTAATCTCAACTCAAAATATTTAATTAAGATTAAATATTTAATTTTGATATTTATTAAATATATTTTAATAAATATTCCCAAAACCAAAAGCCTTTGGAATGAATAAACATTTATTCCATAAAACCTAAGAAAACTCTAGACTCTTCTAGAAACTTCTCAACCCAACCTCTTCACCCATCCTAATCCTAAAATCCCCTAATCCTAATCCTATTTCCTCCCTTAACCTTGTCACATTCCCTAAACAAGGTTAGCCAACTCTTAAGCTTACCCCAAAGTCAACAAAGAGGGGCTTCCCTTTTTGAAATGCATTGAAGGCATTTAAGGCCTCCTTATCCCTCTTACATGCATTTATGGTGCATTTAAGAAGCCCCTCACCCCTTTCTTACACCCTTTGACCTTAGGCACATTTCCCAAATTGTGCACATTCCTTCCATCTTTCAATCCAATGCCCTTGTGACACTTGTCACAAGGAGGTGATCCCTAAACTAGCACAATCCATGTGCTCCCTTTTGAATGAATCTTGGCCTCTCTTAAGGATTTCAATCCTGGCCACTCATTCTTCCTTCCAAATTCTATAAATACCCCTCCTTTCAAGAGCAAAATCAATTAGCTTATTTTCATTCTCATGCACTGTTATGATGCCATTTTCATGTTAGATCTTAGCAAATCATTCTAATTTAGTTTACTTTCAAGCATTTTTAGCTCATCATAGCTTAGTAATAATGGATTAACATAGCTTTTCTTATTTTTTTGCATAGCATAGCATCATATCACATCTCTAATTTGGTCTAAAATCAATCTTAGATTCCTCATCATGTAGCTTAATCTTCATTTAAGCATTTTTGGATCCTTGAGGCCTTAGGGGAAAATCAGGTGTTCTATACCTATTTTTGTGCCATTTTGGGGTTTTCATGGATTTCAATCCATCTTAGAATGCATTATAGTATGCTCCAAGTGCTTAGAGAGCACACCCACATCCCCCTTTATCAGAGCAAATCAAACAGTGCTTGGGTGCACCTGTTTCTGGCTCAATCTGAGGTGGCTAGCTTAGAGTTTCCTTGTTTTTGTTTTGATTGTATGCTAGATTAAACTCTTAATGTTTGATTGATTTGAGCCTTTCAAAATAGATAACAAGTACCCTCGAAAGCCTTGCTCACAGTGGCCAAGTTACTTAATCTTTTACTTAACAACAAAAATTGTAATTCTACTACACATCATAACTTTGGCTATATATATTGAACTTCTTTCTATACAATACTTCCCCTTTGACATTAATGACAAAGGTGTTAAAAATGAAAGACCTAAGTACTTAATCTGAGTACACATCTGCATAAGCAATTTGAAGATTCCTAATCTCTTGCTGCTAGAATGCATTGAGTGCATCAATAGTCTGAAGATGAGTGGATAATGCATATGTGAGGTTTTCCACTTTTGTTAGATCCATGCAAGGACCTTGATCATATGTGACAATGGTTGTATCTATCTGTTTGATGTTCTCATTCAATACATCTAAGGAGGGCACAAGTGCATTTCTCAATTGGGTCTGCCTAGTCCTTATCTTGTTGATCTCTATCTTGGCTTTTTTCAATATTTTCTATCTACCCTTGATAGATGTTGTTGCATATGTTGATGTATTGCAAGGATGTTTAAAATGATTTCCTGATGTTTTCAACCAAGATGTTAGCTTACTCAATCTTCTTAATGTGTTCAGAAGTGAATTTGCCTTTGTCCATACAAATTGCTATCACCTTCCTTCCTTTTGCTGCTAACTCTTTTAGAATTGTTTGACCAATCTTCAAAGAAAACTTCACAAGTTTAGTAGACTTAGCTACTAAAACTATAGAGGAGAATTATATCAAAAAACTAAGAAGATGAAAAATAATATGCACAAAACTTATTAAACTATATTTTTTTAAAGATTTAAGAATTAGAATTATATCCTAAACTATCACCACGATAAGGGAAAATGTACAGAGAAAATGGTTATAAGTTAAAATAGAAATCCAAATATGAATCCTCCAACATATTATTTTGCAAATGGATAGATTCAATTCAAAATTAATTTCCACTAGATCTATTACTTGAAATCCAAATGTGAGACAATGTGATCTTTGAAGAGAAATTTAGGCACGTGATGTTAACATTTTAGAAGTAAGAATATGTTAATATAACCGCACATAATACACCACTATTAGAAACACATCAATGGTGTAGATGCATGTTGAATCCATAAATATTTAATAAAAAAGTAAATATATAAAATTCCATGGAAGAAAACCCAATTGAGAGTTCAAAAATATAGAAACATGAAAACCTAGAAAATATTGAACAAAATTTTGTATATTGAATTTATAAATTAGTTTCCAATGGTTTCTAATATTTCCAACATTTTCATATTTTTACAATAAATTGCAACTATGTTTATATAAATACATTTAGATAAGAAATATCTAAATAACAAGCCTTGCTTGTCATGCTCACATTTACATAATTAACACAATATTAAAAAATATAAACATATCTATTATTCTTTTGTTGAAATTTATATGGTAGTATATTATACACATTTAACATCATTCCATGTGAAGTATACTAAAGAGATCCCTACATTAAACTAGAAGATAATTTGAAATCAATGGGTGACACATAACCCATATGTGTTCATCATACAATGTTGATGATAATCTATTTTTGAAGTGATCAAAGGAGGACCCCATAGGTATATCTTTGGTTTTCTATACAAGGGTGGTTTGTTTGTGCCTTTACAATAAAAAACTAGGTTAAACCATTATATTAAGTACTCAATTATAATAATAATATAATATAAAATAATGTGAGTCATTAATAAAATTCTAACATGCATTCATTCCCATATCACTAAATTTTAATAAAATGTATTATAATACATACCCAACTACCAATTATTTTTTATTATTAAAGTGACCTAGCAAGGGGGCTGACCCTCACACCACCATAGCCCAAGAACTATCTAGAACAACTATTTACAACAAGGTCAAGAAAGACCAGTAGCAATAGACTAGTGACACAACTTTTAATCCCTATTAAGAATGGGCATACAACTCACCAACAACTTGGAGAGGAGAGTGATAGTCCACAGAGTGATTTTTTCTTCACCTATAGACAACTATCTAAGAAATACTTCCAGTAGGGTCCCCAACACAAGGGGAAGGTGGTAGAGCCCTCTTCAAGAGAGAATCAACAACAAGAACATTGAAGTGTTGACAATGTTGTATCTCAACAACCAAGGGTTGGTGCAAACCAAGAGTAGTAGTAGTAGTTAGAGAAGGGTCCATGTGGCCAGAGGGGATAACATCAACAAGAGGTGAGGTCAGATCCACCGGGTTAGAGAAGGCCATCTCAGTAGAAGCATCACCTTGTGGGGAGTTATCATCAGCCTGTGAAGAGTCATCAGAGGAAGAATAATGCATGTATAATCAAATGATCATCATTTGTGTCCCTCCACCAAGTGACAGTACCTCTTTGACATGTAAGAGAATAATCTATAGCCAAATGACCAATAGAGAAGCATCACCAACATCGAAAGGGGAGGACCTCATAATCTAGTGGTTTAGGCCATGGCCTATCCCTGACCATGAGAACCACCTCCCCAAGAAGGGGTGTAAAGATGTCAATGTCAACTAGAATGTGAAGAAAGGTATAAAGGCCCATCACAATTATAACCTGATCTATCTTTAAAAATGACCAATAGAATACCAATTACCTCATAGCAATATTTTTACCAAAAATGTAGGGGGAGTTTTAGGAGATGAACCAATATTGGACACACACTGAGTGGTTTAGTAAGAGGGTTAAAGTAGGTTTCCAAGGGTTTGGCTGAGAAAGAGTGAATCCCTTACACCCACAATTTAATTAACACCAAATCAAGTTCCTCAAAAGAAGAAAAAGAAAAAATATAACCCCTTACCATAGGGGAAAAGCTTGATGTTACCTAAGACTAAAGGTCTCCATGAATTAGACACCCAATAATACATATCAGGAAGAGAGGACTAGAAACCAACAAATCTACAAACCAACTTGCAATGCTAGTAAAAATCCACATTATCCACCACTTTTAGGTAACACATCACCATGGGGGATGTCTTAGCATAGGCCATGGGTCAAGATTTCTCCTTTGAAGGGATAAAAATAGTAGACTTTACAAAAAATGAAAAGTTGTGTCCATCAACAAGAGGCTTAGGCTGTACAACCACATTACTAGGTCTATGTGAAGTGTTCCTAGAATGCAGAACTCTGCCGAAAACCCTACCACCATTAGGAGAAAGAATGCCCAAATCACTACACCCCCCAAATCCACCAACAAGAGTAGAGGGAGAATTAGATATAACAAGCTCTCCCACACCTAGCATGGTACACATAGGGGTTGCATAAATAACACCACCCAACAATGAAACACCCACACCCAATAGATCTTGAGTAAAAGTAGACACAAAAGAACCTGGGCTAGAGATGATTATAGGAGAGGGAGCAGACATAGAGGAAAGAGTAGGAATTTTGATATCAATTATAACTAAACTAAACACCCCATTAATGGTAACCCAATTACTAATTGTTATCACAAACTAAACACCTATTTTTAATTAATATTAAAAGGTTAAATGGATTTTAAATATATGATGTTAAAATCTTCAATATGAAATGAGCTATAGGTGTTTAGGTATTATATTTAATTTTATTTTAATATGTGTTTTTCATAATTTTATTATTAATAAGAAGAAAGTAAGAACAATTTCCTTATTGTTGATGAGAGATTAAAACCTTGAAAAAGGATGGTGGGGAGATTGAGTTTCTACAGCAGGTAGGGAACACATGCCCTATCCCTACATTATGATCTTTCTTAGTGCATGCGGGGAATTGTTTTTGGTTTGAGGGTTGGTGGCTTGAGGGATAGGGGTCCTATTTGGGGTGTATAGGGATTCAGTCCGTGAAGGTGAGTTTTAGTATCTATATCAGTGACTAGGGGTTGCAAGGCAGTGTAAGTTAGCACAATGGGTTTGCTTTTTTGGGTTATTTTGTGCCCATGGAGAATCATGGGACATCCTCTTCTCAAGAGGTCTCTAGGGATTTAGACATGATAGACCTATCTTCTTTGATCCATGCAAGTTCCATGAAGATTTTAGGAAAATCCCAATCTTGGGAAGGATTTTTAGCTTCAAAATGAACGTTTCAAAGAAAAAAGTTGAATGACTATCTAGAGAGGTCCCAGAAATGCCCGATGTTGGTTATTCAACCTGAACAAGTCTCATACGATGTTTAATATTAGTGCAACCATGCCCTCATATGAAAATTTATGGGCCTTCACCTTTGTTTACCTATTTTAGAATCCTGGGCATGTTAGGTTTGGAATCTAGAAGTTGATATGGAGATACTTTTGGTAACTAATACTTATTTTCTATTGATTTTTTTCTAGCATGTTAGATAGGAATAGGAATTTTGAAGGGGGCCCTTATTTCTTTAATCAAGTTGGGCTCTTTATCAAACCTTGGCACATAGTCTTCAACTCTACTGAGGATCCCCCTTCGCAAGTGCCTATGTGGGTTCAATCGCTGAGGTTTCTGCTAGAGCTCTAGAGGAAAGACATCTCGATCTCGTTGCTTATGGGAAAACCTGTGGGTTTGGCTACACAAACACATGACTAAAAAGTAATTTCTTATGCATGTATTTGTGTTGAATTTGATTTAAATAACCATTTACCATACTCTATGGAATTCTTTTTTGGATCATCTTCTTGGATCCAACAGCTGGATTATGAGAGTCTACAATTAAGATGTAGTATATGTCATGAATATGGATATTTATAGTGAAGATGCCCCAGAAATAAGTTTTCCTCCTCGACATCTTCCAAACCTCCTCACTCTTCTCCTAGGGAGGATAAAGGGAACGCCCCTCTATCTGATGGACTTGTAGATAAGGAGGGATTTATTCTTGTAAATCCCTGTAGTAAGGGCAGAGGACAGAAGAGAACTTGGATGGATAGACATAATTATGACACTTTTATTAGGTTTGATATTCTTGATTACTTGGTCCAAGAGGAAGGAATTCCAATTGAGATTTATTTTGGAGCTAAGGTATAGGGTGAGGTACAAGATGAGGACAAAAATAAAGAAGGTTAGGCTTTATCTATAGGGGACCAACATGATGGAAATATGGCTAGTGATTTGCATTCTTAGGTTTGGGATACCATGGATCTCAGTGGGTCTCAAGTTTTTCCAGAGGGCACAGTTGTGGTGGCTTCAACTTTTTCTTCAGCTAAGGTGGCATTAGATTCTAGGAAGAGTACCAAGACTCCTCCTACTTTAGGCCTACTATAGAAACCCCTTAAAAATGGGCCTTCAAACAAATCTTGAAGGAGTGGATGAAAGACTGATCAAGAGAAGGCCAAGAACATTGGGGATACATTGGCTCATCCGAGGTCTATGAAACCCATTGATTCTCACTTTTCCAAACCCCATAAATGATTATTTTATCATGAATGTAAGGGGGTTGAACTAAATCCTTAGAAAAAAGTTTGTTCAAGGTTGACTGTTTCTCATGTTCCTGATATTATTTTCTTTCAGGAAACTAAGTTAACAATTGATGTTATGGTGAAGAGAGCTTCCAACATTTGGTCTCATGGTGCTTGTTAGTGCTTAGGTGCCCAAGGCAGTTTAGGTGGATTGGATCTTTTATGAGATTCTAAATGGGTTGTCTCTCAATGGTGGATTTATAGTCACTCCTCTCTCTCTCTGTGGTTGTTACTAGTTTGGAGTCAGGTTAAACTTATCTTTTTAATAATGTTTATTCTCCTACTGATATTGTGGGAAAATCATAGCTTTGGGCTCATATCAAATTTGTTCATTCTCTGGCACCCTTGTTCCCTTGGGTTATTGCCAGAGAATTCAATGCAGTTTATAGTTTGGATGAGAAAAGAGGGGGTTTGGCTAGGCTTAAACCTCCTTCCACTTTCCTTAATGAGAATATAGAATTCTTAAATGTGATTTATGTCAAGATAAGAAATGGTATCTACACTTGGAATAATAGGAGAGGGGGAGAGAAAGAAATTTTTGAGAGACCAGATAGATTTATTTTCTCTTTCTTTTGGCTGAGTGATAGATGGAACAATGCTTTAGAGATCTTCTATTGGAGAGGGTCTGCACTGGACAATTAAGATTTCCATGCTTCCTCCTAAAATATGGAGTCCCTCCTTTAAATTTCAGCTTATGTAGTTGTAGGATCCCTCTCTCTAGGATTTGAGGACTGACTAGTGGTATGAAATGGATCCATCTCATTGCACAACTATGTATACTTTTGTCAAAAAATTGCAATATGTGAAGTATAAGCTCAAGATTTGGAATAGATAGTGGTTTGGGAATCTTCACTTCAATAAAATGGTAGTGCAAGCCTGACTTGATTCTGTCACTTAGATAATATATGATTAGGGGCTTTCCATAGACCTCATTTGGGGAGGTGATATAGCAATTAAAATGATGGAGGAATGGGAACTCTAAGAGAAGATCTTCTGGAAACAAAAGTCTAGAATTGATTGGCTATAGGAAGGGGATAAGAATACTTCTTTCTTTCATAAATTTGTCAAAGCTAGAAAAAATGATAATCTCATTACCTGTTTGGTTTCTTTGGAGGGGGTTCAACTTTATTCTTTGGGTTAAATATCTTAGGAAGCATTTCAATATTTTTCTTCCCTATTTAAGGATGATTCCCTTCTTGGTAGAGAGGATGAATCCTCTATTCTTATCTACATTCCTACATTGATTTCCAATGAAATGGATATGGCTCTCATTCACCCTATCTCACTACAAGAAGTGGAGGATGTTTTTTTCACATGAAAAAGGTAAATATCCTGACTTTGATTGCTTCTTGATTAAATTTTTTAGGAGTTTTGGGAAATTATAAAGTTTGACCTACTAGCAATTGTCAAAGAGTCACATAGGAACAATTATATGTTAAAATCTATAAATAATACTTTCATAACTTTGATTCCTAAAAAAGAGAATGCAAACATATTAGAACAATTTCAACCCATTGCACTGTGTAATGTGGTTTATAAGATTATTACTAAATGAATAGCTAAGAGACTTAAGGGGTGTTTCAAATATCTGATCTCCAATGAACAGGGTGGTTTTTTTATGGGTAGACAAATTCTTTATGGGATAGTGATTATGGATGAAACCATTCACTACATGGAGACTTCAAAAGAAAAGGCAATGTTTATCAAACTAGACCTAGAAAAATATTATGATAGAGTTAAATGGGCCTTCCTGTAGAAAATTATTTTGGACCTTGGATGTTGTGGAGATTGGGTGGACTAGGTCATGAATTGTGTTTCATCCATCTCCTTTTCATTACTTCTTAATGGAAATTTGTCTGAGTTATTTTAGGCTTCTAGGGTTCTTCGACAAGGGGATCCTCTCTCTCCTTATTTGTTTGTCATTATGGATGAGGGGCTTGGAAGATTTATCAAAGATATCCTAGTTAGGTAGGGCTTGATTCAGGGATGGATTTTTGGTAATAACCTTCCTCCTTACTCCCATCTCTAGTTTGTTGATGACACTACTCTCATGTGAATAGCTAGAATTAGTGAAGTTGATAATTTTAGGAGAACCTCATATATGTATTTGGATTCTTCGGCAAAAAAGATTAATGAGGAAAAATATTCTATTTTATTCTTCAATATTCCTTGGGCTATTCAGAATAGGATTTCTCAAATTCTAAGATTTCAGATTGGGACTCTTCCTATGGTGTCTCTTGGGATTCCCCTTGGTATGGGATCTCAATTGAGGGATATCTGGTAGGATATTCTAGATAAATTCTAGAAGAGGGTTAGTTATTGGACATGTGTATGTGGCTATCATTGGTAGGAAGATTGACTCTTTTGAAGTTGGTGGTTCAAGCTCTCCCTATTTATAGATGTTTTGTGTAGGTTTCTCCCTCTATCTTTGTGAATGAGTTTGATACTCTTTCATGTCAATTATTTTTGTCAAGAAATTTTCTTTCTTCTAAATGAAGTATGTTTAGATGGGATTTAGTCAGTAGGAAAAAGAAGGAAGGATGTTTGGGTCTTAGGCTTGCAAGTTTGATTGGAAAAGTTCTTTTTGCAAAGTTGTACTAGAGATGGTGTACGTGTTAGGATAGATATTGGGCTAAAATTCTCACCCATAAGTACCTTAGGGGAGTGACTATTACAAATGTTAACTGATACAGTTTGGAGGGGAAGGGCTCCATGAACTGGGATAATCTTAAAAGAGGTGCAAAGATCATCAAGAAGGGCATTTTTTTGGATCTTTAATAGGGGTACAAAGGCTCACTTCTAACATGATTCCTTTGATGGCCACTCCTCGATCATCTTTTAGTTTCCCCATCTTCAACCCCTATACATTTTGATGAGTGAGGTTGGTTGGACTAGGATGGAAGATTTTAAAACCACTATGCTGAGGGGATATTTGGAAGATACTTTTTTGTAGGACCCTGATGACTGTCTTGTTGAGGGCTCAAAGGATAATAGAAAAGAACTAGCTAAGATTCTAGTTGGTAGATTATGCAATGCCCTTGACTAGAGACATGTTTTGTCTTGGAGTGAAAATCCAAAGGGAAAATTTTCAGTGGCTTCTAATTATCTTTCATTAGATGGTAAACTCCATGGTCAGGGAGGTGTGCCCTAGTGGAAGTAGGTTTGGAAGAGTTCTTCTTGACCTAAGTGCAATTTTTTTCTTTGGCTAGTTGCCGAAATAGATGCCTCACTTGAGAGAATTTGAGGAAGAGAGGATTTCAAGGCTCATTAATTTGTGTTCTTTGCAGAATAGTGAAGAAAGTACTGATCATATTTTCTTCTACTATTCCTATTCAAGGGAGATATAGCATTTATGGTGGAGAGCATGAAATCATTCTTGTGTTCATGCATTTATGGTGGAGATCACGAAATCATTCTTGTGTTCATGCTACCTCTTTGGTGGAGTTTTGGGACAGCCCGACGGTAAAGACCAATATTCTTGAGACTGCTTGGATTATTGGCCGAACATTTATTATTTAGAATTTGTGGTTAGTGAGAAATCATAGAATTTTTCAAGGTGTTGAAATGGGGAGTTTGTTAATGTGGGGAAATATTGTTAGCAAACTTCAGGAGACAATTTCTATAAAGTACAATTTATCTTCTCCTGTGGAGGATTGTGATCTAATAAGAAACCTTAATTTAGTTGGTAATGGGGTGGCTTCTATTCATAGAAGGAGATCAAGACAATCTAAATAGAAAATTAATAGAGAGGGGAGATGGCTCCCTTCCAAGGGAGTTTTGAAGGTTAATACTGATGGCCCATCTAGAGGGAATCCTGGACAAGCATGAATTGGTGGTATTGGTATGAGTAATGATGAGAATGTAGTGTTCTTCTCCATCTATAAAGGAAAATATTTGAATAATTTGATGGAGGCCCTAGCTATTTTTCATGGTGTTGAGAGAGGATTCTCTTTAGGTTGGAAGATTATTATTTGTGAGTTTGATTCGTAGATTGTGGTTGATATGTTGAATGACCATCAGTTGGATGGAGTTTCTTCATTGTTATCCTTAGTGGCTAAGCAGATCCTAAATCATTGCAATCCCTTGGATTCAATTTCCTTTTTTCATATTCCTAAAGAGTGGAATAAAGTGGCTGATTTCCTAGCTAAGGGCTTTTGAGAGCCTAGAGGGTTGCGGTGTGAATGACTAGGAGGCTCTTCCTCCAAATTATCTGGAGATTCTGGATGAATTAATTAGGGAGCATGGAAACTTGTAATGACTCTCTGATGTTGTATTCTCTTGTGATCCCATTCTGCTGGCCTTGTTTGTGAGGTCTAGTGGGCCTAAGGTCTGTTGCTCTATTATAGTTGGTTTCATTTGAATAATTATTTTACCCCTCTTTTTAAAAAAAAATATTATTTTTTATTTAATTATTCTACGAAATCATATTATAAGAATACTTTTAAGTTTTTTTTAATAATTAAATTATTAATAATATTTTCAAAGTCTACCAAACTTATTTACTACAACATAAACATTTTTTTTTGTTTGATAAATTGTTGCCATGGACGGTGTTCCCTTTTAGTTAACCATATTCACAGAAAGGTAGTTTCTCCCTTTTAGTTAACCAGATTGAAAAAAAATACAAAGTCTAAAGTCTTGGGTAACACAAACAATCATAGCCCAACAAAACTAAGTAAAGCTAAAATTTTGGAGTAATGTGACCAACTATATAACCTATGAACAAATAGATAGAATATATCACCCTAATAGAGACACTAATCACTCTTCTTAGTCATTGGAAAAACATCAATTGGCCATTTAACTCCATCAAATCCCCCCATAACTAATATTTTTTTAAAAACAATTCTTTTTATTACTTTGTGACAATGTTGAATTGATCAAAGATGAAGAAAAAAATGTGGAAAAAATAGAAAACACTCCATGAAAGCCTCTCAACTACAATCTTTTGGAAGTTTGGAGCAAGAAAAACACCAACACCTTATTGAGTGATTTCTAGCACCACATATAGATGGTCCAAGAAGTGTTTTTTAATTAATCCTTGAGATAGATCTTTCAATATTTCCTTTAGTTCATCTATATCTAGTAAGGAAGCCACAAACATGGAGGATATTTTCATGTTCCCTTTTCTAGAAATAAACTTACTTAAGTCCCTATTGCCAAAAATAATAAGTTGGTTGTGATGGGATATATTGGAAGAAATCATTTATTTAATATTTATATTGTTTGAGCTCAATTTACATCTCTTGAAAAATTAAATATTAAATTTATTGTTATTTTATTATTACTAGAATAAAAGGGGTGTAAAATTACTTTGGACTCAACTGGATTCAATTATGGACTTATTAGAGCATCTTCATGAAACAAAAAATTATTCAGTTAAGTTTAACTAAGAGTTTAGTTGTTGAGCAGGCCTAATTCCCAATTTTTATTGGTTTTACCTTCAAATCATGGCATGAGTTTTTTAGGTACCCAATTTGAGTATGCAAAATATAAAAGATAAAAGTCATTCATTTTTTTTGTCATTTTGATATCTAACATTTTATCTCACAAAGCATAATGATTGTGGAGATAAATCATTGGAGTTAGAGGATTGTGAATAGGATGTTTAGGATTCATAGGTGATTTGAGGACATGAGGCCTTCAATTTTTATGAGAAATATCATCTAGAGGTTGCCAATGTAATGAAGTAGTTATTTTGTGGGTTCCAAATTTATATATTCGTGGGGTGTGATTTGTTGTGTTTCTAAGTGTTAGGTGCAAGACTTTATTTTGTTAGTTTTTGCTATATGTTTTACTATATTTCTATATGTACATGATTTATATACCATCTTATAAATGTTAAGATATAATTTTCTTTATCAATTTGGAGGAATTTCTATTCTTTTCTAGGCTTTTTAGCTTCATGCAATAAGGTTACCTTGTTTGTTGTAGATTTTCCATATAAGATTAATTTGGCTGAAAAGATTTCGAATTACTATAATTTATTTGGTAGCTTCATATTTTTGTAGCAAAACTTGAAAAATAATAATTAATTTAGCATTGTGATGTTTTGAGCTGAACAGTCTAGATTGAGAGAAAATTATACCATTATGTTATCTCGATTAAATTGATGAATCAATTTTGTTTTGCAATTGAATGTTAAAGATAATTTGTGGATTGAAATTTTATTTTCTATAAAATAAAAACTAAAATTTCATAGTTTATAATCTAGGAAATTATAGTGGCATCGGACTCAATATCTTGCTAGCTTGTTGGGTTTTGATTTATTGATCATGGAAGGTATCTTCAAGGTTTTTTCAAGAAATTCATCGAGGATAAGTTACCAAAATTTGGAGGAGTACTTTTTAGAGGAAAGATTTGAAAAACCATTCTATGAATATTACCTGAGAAGAATGGAAGAAGATCATTTGAATAAGCTTACAAAATCAAGGAGAAGGAAGAATAGTTGTAGGTGGAGTCACAAAATATTGTTAAGTAGGCTAATGATAAAGACCTAGAAAATAAGACCTTATAACTAAAAGAATTGTTGGTTGCAATAGAACCATAAAAGATCAAGGAAGAAAAGATTGAACCAGAGTCTAAATCAGCTCTAAAAGAGGAAGAGGAATTGAAATATTTTAGTGACCTATAGTAAGTTATCACATGAATATCTAATATTTATAGCAAGGAAGTCAACGAGGAATCAATTTTGGATTTTGAAGGTATTATTCGAAATGTGATTCAATTTTCTATAAGGACAATCTATTAGGAAGTCATGAGTTCATGAAGATTGATTTAGATGAAACCTTTTCTATTGATGAATTTCATTTTGAACGTGATAGTGATGATGCATATGTCTCAAGAATTCCCAAATAAAATACATGTGATGCAAGGTGGAAGAGAATGTAGAGCCTCCCTCATTTCCCCTTTTATGATGGACATTTTGAGGGTCATAGATTGAGTTTATTATTTCATTTTAAACCCATGAGTTCCCTCACGAGATTGTACCCTCAGGTTGATCTACACTTACCTAATTAGTGATACCTTCTTTGGACTTGAGATACATTGTGAGGTTCTGATATGTTATGATATGCCTGGTTGGGGTGACCTTGTGATTTTGTCATAATCTGATTAGAGGTTTATATGTGACCCACTCGGTCCAATTTAGCCTTTTTCTCATTTTGTGTCTATTCCTACAGTTGTGCTTCAAAATTTGGAGAGACCCTACTCGGGTCAACATAGCAATTCCTCTATCCTTAAGGACTAGTGTGTGAATCCTTTATGATATATTATGTAAATTATGTATTTTGGGATAAGACTAGACCCTAATGTACTCTATTGCTTCTTACTCATATTAACATTTCTATAAAACATTATGTTGCGTTATGACTTATTGATTTACTGATTTTCACATGACCAATAGTTAAGTGTTTGATCAGCATGGATTGGATTAGAATAAGGATATTGTATTCACAATGGACAAGTTATGATTCTGATAAATGATAGGTGCTTATAAAGATATTTTATTTTCATAAGAACATGAACTAATCATTTGAGCTGAGTTGTGATTGTATGTAGAGATGTTCATTTAATGATAAAAAGGGGTATTGCAATTAAATATTAGATTGGTTAAAATAAAAGGCTAACATGAAAATGTTATGATGGATTATCTTTATATGCGATGTCTTTAGTAGGATTAGATTATCATTAAGATGACACAATTAGGATTATCTACACTAAGATATGAATTTGTGTTCTGTAAGATAGAATTTGTGTTTTGAAGTGAAATTGATGTCAATTAGAGTTGTATGATGATTCGATGTGAATCAATGTTCTCATGAGAGAATTTATTTGTGAATATTGTTTTGGAAATTTTGGTGAAGGTTGTAAATGATAAATGTTGGAATGTTGTTCATTATGTATATCAATTATATGTACGGTTTCTTTTTTCTTGGACTACTGATATTTGATTTTAGTGTGTAGGTATGAGACCATGGCATTAAATCCAGGGAACCAAACATTGGTATATGTGAATTCAGTTTAAGCCAAGGTCCCGTCTATTGAGAGACAAGATCTCATTGTATCATGATTCATTTTGTAAATGTAATTGTTAAGTTCATAAATGTAATTTCTTTTTAATTATGTGCTTTTTTCTCAAGTGTATATGCCATGTGTCTAGTGATGTGTAAGTGTTTATATGTGTCACTTGACACTTGTGTATGTACTTGGGACCATGACATGTCCACTTGGGGATGGGTGTCCACCTACCTAGGTAAGTACATTAGTGAATCCCCATATGCATACCTTGGGTTGGGAGATGGAGGTGTGGTCAATTCATTTGAATTTCGTGAGTTCTCTTTTAGTGGACTTTTAGAGGGTTTAAAAAGTGCCTAGGAGTGTGTTGGGGTCATTTCTAGGTAGCCCACTTGTTATACCATTGGGTAAGGGTCATTTTTAACTAGGATAACGTTTGGTTGACCAAGAGACCCTTCCAAAAGTTGGTTTCCCAAGTTGGACGAAAATAAACTCTTGTGAAGCTTGATCTTGGAAAGACCACTCTTCCATTTTGATGTAAAGACCTTACCCACCTTTTTGAGTTTCCCCTTTTTGAATCTATTTTTAGAAAGCTGCAAGAGTTTAGGGAAGAGAGACCAATTAGCAGGCTTTCCTTCTCCCCATGAGTTTCTTGTGGCTTTTTAGTGGTGACTCTCCATGTTGGAGAGTTTGAAACACCCACTCTCTAACTTAGAGACTTAGCTAGAGTTGGTGAAATAGGAAAAAAGGAGAAGGACTTAGGCTTAAAGGGAGCTCTTCTACATCTTTCTTGCCATAAGCTTGGATCTAGGTTGGTGGACATTTTGCAACTCAATTCTTGTTGTTCTATTTTTTTGTTGCAAGAAAGATGAATGTAGTGTATTTTTGTGTTGAGAAATGTAGTTATGTTCTTGTAGTCAAGTTCAATGTTTTGTGGAATATGTTGCATTTGCTTCCTTTCTTGTTGATTTTGTTAATGCGAGTCTCAAGGCTCACTCACCCTTGGGAGGGAAGAGTAGCCTTGGGGGTGAAGGATTTTTTGATAGCCCTTGGGTGTAGAGTCTCTCCTCAAGGAGGAGAGGGAGAAATTCATGGAGTATGGGCTCCATGAAGCCATCCTTGTTCTTTTCTTGGGGGTCATAAGGGTTGTTCTGGCTTGTGGCCATGAAGGATCTAAAGGGGCTTTTGGTAAATGTGGTAAAAGATTATGGATGTTATTTTGTAAGCCATGAGAAGGTGTGTTAATGCTTTTGGGATTGGCCTTCTCCCCTTGGGTACTTGGTCCACTTCACCCCATTTAGGGTCATTGTGTGACCCATTGTGATTGGCCTTGGTTGGGAGTATTGTGTGAGTTTGTATTTTTGTTATTGTTGTTTTGTTGGTGTGTTTGTAACCCACCTTTGTTTGGTTCCCCAAGCTCGGGGGTGGCCTCTTAGAGGCCTAGGATGGGAGGTGAGCATCCCATGGTCTCCTTGTTTTTTTTTCTTTCTGATTGTAGATTTTGGTTTTCTTGGAGCTCTTGAAGATTATGCTTGGTAAAAGAGAGAAAGAATGTTGTTTTGCAAAGTGCTGATTTATAAAAGCCTAAATGGATAAGATTTGAAAACTTGTTTGACCCCTTTTATTCTATCTATGTAAAAGCCTTATGGCTAAGACCTTGTAATCTTGCTTCAAATGGAGAGTGTTGTAAGTTTAAAAAGCTTATATTTAATATATTTGTAAATGATTCTATGGAGATTATTCTTTATGCGTAGGGCAAGTAGTGACTGAAGTTGTGTCTTACTAAAGAAAGAGAAAGCAAGCTACTATGTAAATGAAGGAGAAAACTAATTGAACATAAGTTATTTTATTATCTAAATACAAATGTTAGTTGAACAACAAGGAAACCTCTATGTATTGTATATATTTCTTTTGAAGTTGTTTATAGAAAATGTAATATTCTATTGATTTTTTTTGTTTGGCAAAAAAAAAAAAGGAAAAATCTGCATGCTCATTGTTGTACATATGAATGGATAAAATGATTCATAAATGTAACTATAAAACTATGTACCTAAAAAAAAAAGGGGGTATACATATGAAATTTTTATTTCTCCTTATGCTGAATTGTTTACAATACAAATTAGTATTCAAACATATATTTCAATATTGCTAGGAAGGAGTTAAATTAATGCTAGGAACACTCCATAACAGAAAATATATTGTATCACTAAGTTGCCTGATTTTTATGTGATAGCTATTTTTTCAAAACAAAATATGTTCATAAACAATTACTGTAAAAAGAAAACTAAAGTGAACTATATTATTTTTGTTGTAGCAATTAAACTACCTTAACTTATATTAGTTAGATGCATGTTTTTCCTATACAATGAGATATGATTAGTATATATACATGAGCTCATAAATAATAATAATAATAAAAAATTATGGGTGTGTTTCTTAGTAAAAATTGTGGGCATTACAGAGAAATCCTTCTTTATAATTGCAAAATATCTCACGGATGATGATGTGGATCCAGGTGCCTTAGACATAAGCAATATTTAGGTTTAAGGTAAGAACTTTCTGATAATGAAATATGTTTTAATCAGGTCTAATGATTGTTTGCATCAACAATATCATGATAAATTTAAGAAAGGAAAGACATTTCTAGTTGGATGTGAGGAGATCTAGATGAGGAGACATGAATTTTCTTTTTTACATACAAAGGTTGTGCTAGTGATTTACTTTTAGATGGAATAATGTGCTGAGAACATCTATGGAAAAGTTGATAAACATGTTGAATATAGCTCCTGAGTAGTGCAAGGAATCATGACGGTGTATCCACAACTATTAGTTCCAGAATGGTGAATGAATTATTATTGGACAACCCAAGGTATGGAAATGATTCCCAATTTTCAGATTATTGCCTCTTCTTATACAAATAAATTTTTTATGTTAACATGGAGATTTTCTAAAAAAGAGAAATAGGGAAGATGATTTTATGTTTTTCTTGAATTCTTTAACTTCTGAACAAGAATAAAAAGGAAAAAAATTGTGAATTCTAATGAATTAGTAGGAGTCCAATATTTTCAATTCTTGAAGTACTCCTTAGAACTCTATCCTATAGTTGAAGATAAAGGTACGATACTTGGCATACTCCATGGTCTTAGAGAATAATACAACAAATGAAGGAGAAGTTCTATTTGAAAAAAATGTTTAATGAGAGAGCATGCAAAGCATTATGCCTTCCAATCAACAACCTACTTGCTTATTTTTAATGTATGAAAGCCTTCAAATCTACATAACATGACACTTACTACTAATGTTCCCACAATTATTTTGGATAGATCTAAGATGAACCCATTTGTTCATTGAGATGGAAACTAATGTTTATTAGGAGCCTATGTGGAAGAATGATTTGACCCACCTCGGTCAAGACAAAAGAGTCTTAGACTTTCAAGAGGCAACAATGTTAAGGGCATTGAAAGCATTTACGAAGGTAATCAACTCATCTTGTATATTTTCATTTCAAATTTATCACATTAATTATATTAAATATGATGTTTAGGGAGAAGATACCTGGACTATATTAGCACAAAGGTAGGACTCCAATCAAGTGGATAAAAGGAAATCGAGTAATCTAAGAAATGGGTTTTTTGTTCATGAAAAAATATTTTAGTATGCTTTAGTATTTGAAATGAATTGGCTAGTTGCACAATAATGACTTCTACTTTTTGGCTAAAATAGGACACTGGAATAAACATTTTCAACTAAATATTTACTTCTTGACTTCTATAGCAGCTAACCTACTAATAATTTTGAAGCTAATGCAAACTAGTGATTTGTAGGATTTGATTATAGATTTGAAACATACTTTTTTTTTTGGAAATAAATGATAATTTTATGTAACTTTTGAT